>JAHZMW010001265.1:0-11443 GCA_027743745.1 Alloscopus bannaensis | reverse complement strand
GAGCGCAAATAGAGACGAAAATTGTTGAAAAACGGATTAACATCGTTTTGAGATGAGTAATAGATTTGTAATCAGAAAGCTGATGTCAGTCTCAATTATCAAAAGATAATCATAAATGTCGTGCCTCCGCTATGTGGGAGGTATATTTTAAAATCATCGAGCTTTTGACATTTTACTACTGGGGAAAGTATATCAATCTTATCAATCTTTTGCATGTTGTTATAACGTGCCCCGGAGAAAGTCGGAAGAAATGTACAAAGTTGTCGACAACGTTAAATTACACACTTAAAGCAGCATGAAGCAGGTCCTTGTCATGTAACTAACTGGAGTAATGTGTCCGGCAAACCTTTTCCATTAGGAAAGCTTCGACTTTACCTGCGAGACGGTAAATGACAGGAAGAACAAAATGAGAGTAGAATGTGAAGTGAACTCTTGTTGGCATCAGAAATGACGTTCTTCAATTCAAGATGGACGTTGTTAAGACGGAGAGAGGAGGAGCAAAGAAAAAAAATCAAACCCTACAACTATTTTCACATTAAAGGAGATTAACGAGGAGAGTTAAATTACCCTTTTTATGGATGGCTCAATAATCTCTGCATAATATCAACATCATTTACTTTACGACCGTTTTACGGCATCGCTCCCCGAGTATCTTTGCGTGCTTTTTTTTCTCTCTCCTGAATACATTCTATATAACTCTATATGCTCATGAAACTAATTCATATTATATCAAAACCATAATTGACATCTATAAAAGTTTGATCGTAAAAAACGTCATACGATAATTCATACCAAGGCAAGGAGAAAGCAAGGGAAAATATAACACTGTATCACCAATCACCGGGCCTAGTAAAAGTAAAAGGCATCAGTGAAAGCAGCACATTGTATACATACGCAAAGAGGCATGCAGTACGCTAGTAATGCAGTTGCTTTTTTCGGCTTCACTCACTTTTCTATTACTCGACACGATGAAACATAATAAAATTCCGTACATAATTTGCCGGTACAGAGGAAGACAAAAATAGTAAAAAAGGGGTTTCAGATGGTAAAAATTACATACAGTGCATACCTATAAACATATTATTTCCACATCTGAACTACTAATCTTATCTGTCTTGTTTTTCAAAGAATATTTTTGAGACATCAGAGAGAATGTTTTGGAATGTTTGATACCAACAATGATGGACATAATATGTTAAAGATATTGTACAAACAGAACTGTAGGTGTTTTTCAGACTTCGTACTATACTGCGTGTCGATTTGTCTGAAATGCGTTGTGCCGATGATCGCGACATCGTTTCCAGCCATATACGGCTAAATCTGAGACTGGAAATTGGTTTTGAATTTATGAGCAGAAAAGCATTATTTTTTTTGTACAAGGCTCCGAAACATGTTACCATACGCTAGTCCAGAATCAAGAGTATAATATTGGGTACGTCGAAGTAGTGGTAAATTACTGTACTTTGTTCTCTCTAGTCTGGGAAGGCAGAACTGAATTCAAAACCTTTCCGTGACAAAGTCTCGTCTTGAAAAAATTGAAAGGAATAAACTCGGAGAAAACTGTGATTTTCACGAGAAAATTACAATCACCATCATTGTTTTCTACGTTCTCAGAAATCACAAACGGAGAAAACTGAACGTATTTTGAAGGAAATAATGTCTAATGTCATTTGTTGTGGGTTTTTGGTCATGATGCCTGAATTGATTTTCACATTTGTCACATCAATGCTCATAATTACCGAATGGGCACATTGACGAAAGAAACAACCAAAAAACTTTAGAGATTAGTCCTCTCTACATTTACCACTCAATAACCTTCACACGATGTTTTACTGTTAGGTACTTGCATGCGGCGCCATCAATGATTTCGTGCGACTTTCCTCAATTCGGGTTCCACAACACACGTTGATTAAGAACAAGTGTGCTCAACCTTGCTACTTTCTCCGAAAATAGTGAACAAGCAGCATCACTCCCAAAGGAAGTGTAGCATTGCATGTTTTAACCTTTAACAAATGATCTATTTCAAGCATCACCATTTCGTGTGAGAAAACCAAAAAAAAAGGTCCTGTATTCGTTTTAAACTTATTCTCGTCTACACGAAAACTTTCTCGAAAACATGCAAAGAGAAAGACACAAACATACTACTTATTTCCACGTCCACTCTTTCACTCCTTATGTAATCGATATTCACCCTCAAACAACCGATCAATCCATTTTTTCTTATAAAAAGCGTATGGCATATCCCATTATTATTACGAAACAGTTATAATCTTTTCCCATGTCAAAGCGAACTATACTTCGGTTTTCGTACAAGGCCAAGATTGTGAACTCATGCACGAAAATTTCCATGTTTAACATGCAAATTTAAGAGGGGCAAGCCACCATATTTTCTCACTCCTTTCGAAGGCAATATCATTGTTTCACACAATATTCTCACAAGTTTAGGGATGTGCGTAATGCACATTAAAAGCATCATTAGTTTTCCCAATAAAAATCCGGAGAAAACATGAATTGACAATGGTGGGAAATGGTAATGCAATGCAGCATAAAAAGGCTTGTTAGTTTGTGCACATTTTCTTAGACAAACAATGAGGCTTCTTCGTCCTAGATTGCATTTTCCCAAGGCCCTAATGTCATTTCGTGCATCACAATGTGAAGGCTGTCTTCACATTACTCAGCTTTTAAAAATCGTTGTGAAATGAATGTCATCCATAATTTAGAAGCACATTATGCATTCTATCTGAGGGGATTGCAGCCAATTTGTTTCTCGTCAAAAGGTTATGTGTGCATTAAAAAGATTAATTTATACAAACATTTTGTGTGTATGTGTCACCCTGATTGAGGTTTGTGACATACCTGCCTCGCGCACACAATGGAATGTCTGGTGAAGCATGTTGTATTCATGATGACAACTCTTGTGTCACATTTTCCTTTCACATCGCATGTCGGTTCTGTAACCTTTCAGAAAGTACAACAACCCTGATGCAGAACGATCAACAGATATTAAAAATTCTTTTTTCGTAATAAGAATCACGTTCCAAGAATTGATAGCAACAGGATACAAAGACTAAACTGAAGCTTTGATTTCTTTTTTGGGGGGACACGAGGAAATGTTTGTCTTTCGCTGTTTTCCGTCAAGAATTTTAATCACATTTCAAAAAACGTCTTTCATCTTGGTTTGTTGATGGAGAAAATTGTGCACTGATTCAAACTGAATTGNTCAAGAATTTTAATCACATTTCAAAAAACGTCTTTCATCTTGGTTTGTTGATGGAGAAAATTGTGCACTGATTCAAACTGAATTGCGTATGGATATATACGGCACCGTGACCGCTCACTGAGAAAAGTCTGGCTGTAAAAAAGGAGAAAAAAGACAAGAATATACGATGAAATGAGACATATCGTCCACCCTCGCATGTAATATGGTGGAGGGTGAGAAGGAAAACATCGTATTCAGTGATATATGCTCTGAAATGTTGTGAAGCTTGATATACGAAAGGCTACCTAGGTCTAGATAGGTATTAACCTTAACTTTCCTCGGTGGGAAAACATGCGTTATTTCCTTTCTATTATACCTTCTCTGTGAAAGTGGAAAGACAACTCTCTTGCAAGGAATAAGACAAGATTCATCTCTGGGGACTGGACATTACTCTCTGCCAACTTGGGCAAAACATTAGTTTTGTTCTCAGGTACTTCCCCAAATAGACGGCCGTCTGTATGCATTCAATCTACAAGAAACCTATTACAGACGCGACCCATGGATTTCACTAGGAAAAAGCACTAGGTCAATGTTGTTGAGGTAGAGAGAAATTTCTGTCAAAACCTATTAAACTTGACGTCCGTTCAAATGGCGCAGTATAAAAGTTTGCTCAAATCATGAATTAATCTGTTTGCAGTCTCTGTTTTATGTATTCACAAGTTCAGGTGGCGGCGTGGGTTGGTTTCATAATTATGTATGAAAATCACACAAAACGAGGAAACTACAAAAGACAAATATTCTAGGACATTTCCAGTTCCACTTCCCACCTCACCCCAAACCTACGATTTTCTGAGTTGATTATATATTTTTTGTTCATACAAAAACCAAGTTTTCACTTAGCAAACCAACTCCTTTTTTTGCTGCAAACAACTGAAGGTTTTTCAGAACAAAAAAGACCTGCAACACCGCACACGCACCTTGTCTCTTTCGTAAATAGCATTATCGATGAGACACACCAGGACGTGGAGAGAAAGTTATAAAAATAGGACAACCGCAAGAGAGAACCGCATAACTTGCGGACAAAATAACGACAACACCATCGTGAGCGTGGGGCGAGAGCGACTTTTCATTTGCTCATTGCATTGTGCACATTCAACGTAGAACAACAGTCATTCTTCTTGTCTCTCACTTTTTTGTCATCTTCCTACGAAGGGGAGAGGAAAAATAGGGAAAAACTCTATATATATTTGAAATGATGCGAAGCACATTTGTCGAGAGTCACTCACATTCCAATTTAGCCACCTCATCCATCCATCCTGAATTCCCAACTTATACATTCCCTCCTGCTTGCCTTCCACCGCTTTTTTCTCATTTCCCACGTCCCTTCTTTTCCATTTATTGAAACGTCAGAAAATTTCC
Organism: Alloscopus bannaensis; assembly: GCA_027743745.1. Lineage (NCBI taxonomy): Eukaryota > Metazoa > Arthropoda > Collembola > Entomobryomorpha > Entomobryidae > Alloscopus > Alloscopus bannaensis. The sequence goes on along the minus strand of JAHZMW010001265.1, from coordinate 6,825 downwards.
TATTTCTTGCGCTTCCATGCGCTCTCCTCTGATTTTTTTTCTAGAGTTGTTTTTTTCTCATTTCCCACGTCCCTTCTTTTCCATTTATTGAAACGTCAGAAAATTTCCTATTTCTTGCGCTTCCATGCGCTCTCCTCTGATTTTTTTCTAGAGTTGTACTGTACACAAATATTTCCTTCGAACATGTACGTCCGTAAATGAGTGATATTAGGAACGGGAAAATATATGGGAGTGAAAGCATGGAAAGTATGCAGTCAAAAAGGGTGCCGCGTAAGAGTACAAAAAATGTGGAATGTACGTATGATGTCTTGTACACTAATTGTCATTCTTGTACACTAATTGTCACGCGCTCGTCGTCCACTAAACTTTCTCTTACCTCTGTCTTTTAAATAAGAGCACAACTCTTCACAAAAATATATAACAAAATAAAGAAAGTATATATATTCCGTCTGCAACCTTAAATCCATTATGTGAACGAAAAAGGAAGAATATAGTTTCGTTGTGGGAATTTGCTCATCGCGTAGGCTGCTGTCAGTTTTGAGTTTCTAGTAGTTTTCTATATACATTTAGTCTTTCACTGATTTCGCCAACAACTGACCAAAGAAAGTTAGTAGCTTCTGTAATCCACTTTCATGGAGGGAGCGCGAAGTAATATGATGGATGGGATAAGAGAGTGTAGCTTTTCCCCATCTGGTCCGACTCAGAGAGACAAGAGAAAGCGTGTATCCTCTTGTGGAAACCCTTCACCAAAGTTTCTCTGAGAAAGGTAACCTGTTTTTTGTGGAAATCCGGCAATTGATGACTGGAGGTGGTCACGATGGGCTCAGCTTTTGTTTAATCATTTTCTTGTCGAGGAGATCATCAATCTGGATGTCATCACAAAGGGAGAAAACAAATAACACTTGTTACCTGACACAGAGTTGTTAGTAGGTCATTTTCCTTGTCTTAATTAGAATTGACGTGTTGTCGTTGACTTTGCATTCAATAATGAGTGTTCCACATCCGCCCACTACTAATTTCAGCAACTTGGAGAATTTTTGGGGAAAGTTGAGACTTTGAAATACTCCCACGCTTTCACCATCCAAATGAGCTCCCATGAGAGTTTTCTGAATGGAATACATTTTCAATGTGGCTATTGATTTCTCCAGCCCTTTGTATCCTTGTTAGCTTAAAAAGATACATTTCCTTTCAAATCCAGTATATCATATTGACTTTGAAAGGAGTGCGTATAATCCATCCGTTTTTGAGGGGAATTGAAATAAATGCTGGGGTAAATGCCAGAGTGGAAACGTGTAGGTGTAGTGCGTAGGATAACTGTACGGTCCACCACACAGAGTGAGGAATACTACAGAGTTTATCCAAAACCACAGTCTAACCACGATTATTCAGTGATTTCACTTCAATACTTTGCAAAGCCACAGAGCATATATGTCTCTTGACAAGGCAATATATTATGATAGTTTGTGTGTGTGGCATTATATCATCTTTCATACTGACGTGATGCAACTGTTTATCCATACATACTTCCTGGAATATCCGGAAGCGTAGTGCGTTCCATCAAAAAATATTGAAAACCTCTGAATAAACTCTTGCACGTTTTTAAAGTATAGGAAAATCTATGCTAGAGTCTACAAAAGAAAAAGGTTTTTTCCTTCTGACCGACTCCTCGAAAAAATAAGGGTCTGTCAATAGTAATATTTTTGGGAATGACTTATCACCTAAAACATCACGAGGGTTGCATCAATCTACATTTAAAAATGAATTCAGACAGCTGAACGCCTTCGAATGAGTATTTTTTCTGGGAAGCTCTCTTTCCCTGATGTTGCAATCGTTTTCACTCACCCAGTTGTGAATCATGGTCTCCTAATAATAACGAGGAAATCAAATGAAAACGAATGAAAGAAAGTAGGGAGTTTCTCAATTCCACTTTTCTCGTATTCCTCTTTTCGGATGCTCGTAATCCGGAACAAGATGAGGTTTGCACTTTTCCTACTTTGTGCATCATCATCCCTCATCATAATAAAATAATGAATCCACCAAGGGGTCATTATCAGTTTATGAAGATTGGAGGGTGGTCGTATCGTCGTAAGACAAACAACATTCTCTTCTCATACCGAAACTGACGTCATTCTAGTACCAAGAAAAGCGAAACAAAACTGTCGAATGTGTTTCCACTGTCACCATTTTAGGAGCGAAAAAGTTGGGGAAATGAGAAGGTATTAGAAAAGGTCATGATTGCAATATACCACTGATATTCCTACACATTTCTCCGTTTCATTAAAACCGTCTAAAAGAAGTGCATTAAATGTATACAAACGGCAAAGAGACAGAGAAAAGTTCAAAAGTTTTTAGAAAAACCGAAATCCTCACGGATTACATTCTTACGGGATGACGAAGTGGAAAAAGGGGACAAGGCCCAGAGGAATTCTGTTAGACGAAACCAAGCTGGAAAAAAGTTGAAGGGTGCTATCCCACTGTTTCTCTTTGAGAGAGAAATGTATCCAAAATTCTCTTTAGGGAGTTCGAGTTTAGGGGTTGGTTCACGGGGAGTGATCAAGGTTCTCGAAGAAATCCTGGGGAAAAGACGTTATATTATAGTAACGGAAGGAAACGTGGTTAATACTGTGTAAAGACAGTGGAATTTCATCCCCGAGAAAAAAAAGAACGACGGGAATAGAATTAGGATGAATTTCATTCCCTTAACGCTAAGTAAGATGGAAAACCTTGATGAGCACAATGATAATGTTGAGCCACCATAGTCCCCCAGTGAGGCCGTGCATTATTCCAGTGACAAAATCTCGAAGACGTAATAATAATGGGGAAAGCAATGAAAATAAAAGGGAAACTGGTTCAGTTAAGGGGGAAAGCGGAAAATGGTGGTGATCGAAACCCGGAACGGAATTGCACCGTCGACAATGTCAGTTTTTAGACTTATTTCAGCTTCTCTCAAGTTGAGTGCACTCACTGCAGAGATGATTGCTACTGATAAATATAGCTCTTTCGGAAAATGTGATGTTGGTGAGTTTGCTTTCACCAAGAAGAAAGTCAGTTGCGAAATTTTTGATGCACTTCTGAAATGTTCACCTTGGAATCTGCAAATCTCCCCATTAATCTTCATACATTACTGGAAAGCTTGTACATCCGATTCATTTCCATCTTGCATTTGTATATTTGTTGTGCGTGAGATCCATACTTTCCTAGGGTTGACCGGTTTACACGGAAATGCGTTGTCCGCATATAATAGCAGTGCATTTCTTGGAATTAATACACAATTTTTCTTTGTCTATGCAGCTCCTCTGTAAATCCATGTGTGTCGTCGTGTTGTCATCTCATATTTATAGAAATCGTATATAGCTTTTTCTCCGCGTTCTCACTAAATGCACCGATAAATATCAACCCCTCTCTCTTTTACTCGAGGCAAAGGGAGGGTACATTACAGTAAATTCACATCAAGAGGTTGCGACGATGCCAAGAAAAATTGGAGACTCTGTGTCTTCCAGAGACCTCCCCTATTTCCTCTCTTCGTTTATCCTGGAAGATGTATGAGCCTCTCCCCAGATTAATTTACGGGAGATTTTGTGGCTTTGATTTGGACAAAAGGAAAGTAAATTATTGGTCAATAAGCATGAAAAAGAATGGTTTGTTACCCCGCACAGGCCGGTATTTCTCGCACACGCACATTTGTTGTCCTTTGATCACAATAATGCTCAACTTTCAGAATGAAAACGCCTTGAAAAAAGGTTTATGAATAATTTCATCCAGGAAAAAGGGCAATGGCCACAGTGAAGGGAGTGTTAAAAAATTAACGACCTTCACATTCCATTTCAGTGTATAAACGGTTCCACTTTTGAGGATCTCTGAAATTGCAACGCTTCTCCAGACATATACAGTTATCGTTATCATGAACTTGGAACTCTGAATGTTTGTCTACAAAAGTACAAAACATGCAGTTTGTGCTGTAAACAGTCTCACTTTTGTTCTGCTCGCACAAAGGAAAATGGAAACGTACTCCCTCACTCCTTCCTTCTCGACAATGAAATACATTACTGCATCCTCACTCGTGCTGATGATTTTAATCACTTCTCTCTTTCCAGAGCAAGAATGAATGTTTGTTCGTCCGTCAGATCTGTCTGCAACGTACAGAGAGTAATTACTACTCATTACTCAACGAACGACCCTCGCTCTAAAATATCCTCGATCCTCTGTTTATTGCACACATTAAAAGTGTATGAACTTTGTCTCCCCTCCTTGAGGTTCTTCAACCTGAAAATGGCATCCGAATGCCTAGTTGAGTATGTAGCTGTTTTGAAAAACGGAGTAATACCGCTGACGCATTAATGACACACTTTATATTTTATTAGAGTGTAGTACACAACATCAAATCAATATTTCTGGATAGTTGCACATTATGAATAGAAATATTGAGAAGGTCGCTGACTTCGAATTGCTGTACACAACATAGTAAAAATATCTTAATGAAATTCTACTAAAAAAGGCTGAAAATGGTGGAATAGTGGTGTAGTGTGGGTGGAACAAAGTCGGGGATGAAAAAAAAGTACAAAGAGCCACTTCAGAGAAGAAACATTTTATTTCAAGAGGCCGCACGCGTTCCTTCCTCTCATTCATCCCTACGTGAGCTTACACTTTTTATAAAGGATGATGCGGATATTTAAGAAGTTGCTTATCACAGACTGGAGTCAACTTGCCTGATGAAACTTTTCCCTAAATTGGTTCATAATGACATAAAGTTAAGAGGAACAGACAACACTCCCTTCATACACAGAAAACAGTGTTCATATAAGAATTTTGTTAGCTGTTTGAAAGTGTGTGAAGGAAATATGTACATGTACACATATAAAATGTGGATGTCTCATACTTCCTCCCTCACTCTATTTTGCTGGAGGAATAAACTGTCTGCTTATTTATGAAAGTCTGGTCTTCACAAACATTTCAAAGTATCAGTTGTTCTAAATATGGGACAGAACATGACAATATAACATCGTCTAATTAAATTTACAATTATGTATCCTCTATTTTACCTAAAATCTTCCACCAAATAGAATAAATATTTTTATTACAAAACGCCTCCTTGTCAAACAGAATGTCCCTTCACTTCAGCTCACAATTTTATGCCAATTTTTATATTTCTAGAAGCTAAAGTCTGAAACTTCCATCAGTCCCTTTCCTTCCTTCGAAGCATCCCTTCTTCCTCTTTAAATATTACCCCATTCTGCCGCAGTCACAACTTTTACAAAATCTAATGCTAACATATTCTTTCAAGAGAGTAATAAACAAAGTGAAAAGAAAGTTGGATATTATTGTACATGTTATGTGTAGACACATGGTGAAATCAGTGGGCCGCGTTTTTTCTACTTTTGGTGAAAGTGTAAGTGTAACCCACCGATTTTTTGGCTGGCTAAACACACTCTTGAGAGATAATTAAATTCCGTTCACACAGACAAGGAAAAGAATGGGATCAGATTCGTTTTTTTTCTCCCTTCAACGCTCGTCGTCTTCCTCAACTCATCGTTAAGCACATTGAGTGCAACACCCCTCTCGTTTCATCTTTTTAATACGCCCATCCATCTCTTCCACTTTCTCTTTGGGGATGCTCTCTCAGCTCTTTCTTACGTGTTTTGATAACATGTTCGAGCACACTGAAGCGAAACGACGGTTTCCTTTGAAGCACAACATAGAGATTTCCCTCAATTGTAAAGCAGTCAGTTGGAATCAACTTGTAAAAGTGCAGTTTACTCACAATCTTCTCCACAAGGGCTCGGAGGTGTCAGCCGAGTTGATTCAATCGCACCTGGGCTTTGGGGATGACATGAAGTCTTAATTGATTTGATAAACAAACAAAATATATAATACAGATCTTAGGCATCGGATGCTCGCATCATTGTTGAATGTTTTAACGGTTCAATGTTTAATTGCTTTAGAGGTCTTACGATGACGAAAAAAATATATTCGGTGCTTCTGAAATAGTGAGAGGGTAAATAGGTTATGCAGAGCATTGTACAGACATATTTTAATTTGTGATGTATGAGTTGATGCTAAAGGACAGTTTTCCGTGTTATATGTATCTGTGATTATGAAAACCCATTTCGGTGCATAATGTGCTGGTGCGTGATCTCCTTAACGCTTACGGATTATACGTAAGTTTTAAAAACTGTAAAAAAAGAAAGCTGCCCTATATGTTTGAGGAGGAAGATGAGCGTCAAGAGAATGTTGTATTTGAAAATGTAAATTAGACGGATTCACAGACTTTTACCCAATGTTTGCCTACACACATAAATTTGAAGTACTTTCTCCGTTAAGGAAGGCAGTAGGCAGTAGTTTGCAACTGTTGAAGCTTGGTTTTTGCATTCATGAAACACAAATGATGCGCATTTCTCAACGCTTAAGAATAAGAACCATGTATGACGACATGCGACAATTATAAAAAATGTTAATTTTATCCAAACGTTTGTGAAACTGCCATTATTCTAAAGCTGAAGAACTCGCTTCACCAGTTTATGTACAACAAACAACTTTCTCAAAATCCAAGAAAAGAATCCCCATCCGTCCTCATCTTTAATACATAACCACCACCAGCCAAGATAAATACGCAGTGTTCCACACTTAAACCTTTTAATTTCTCTTCATAACGGCGGATCTTGTAAGATGCGGTAGTAATCCAGAAAAAAATGGTCCACCCACAGCAAACCCAAATTACTTTTCATTTTTATTTTAATTCTCCACACAAAAACCTCAAAACTACTTTTTTTCACGAGAGCAAACTACGCAGCATATGTCACACAAAAATATCCGTACCTCTTCGTCCCT
>JAHZMW010001264.1:0-20903 GCA_027743745.1 Alloscopus bannaensis | reverse complement strand
GTATTGGTCGCTGCCAGAGAGCTAACTACACTATCACTGTGATACTCAATGGTAGAAGCTACCGAAATGATAATGAAGCAGGAACAGAGTCAAACAATGGAATCAGTTACGGTGAAAATCTCCTTTTATCCTGTCCCTCTCTCCCTCACTCACTCACTTTTTCTAAATCTCCTTTTTTTCCTTGCTCGTTGTTGCTCTTCACTTTTCTTCAAGATTATTGTCGTCATTCTCTCTGCCTCTTTAATGTATGCAACTCGACTGCACTTGAATTTGCACTGCATTACTGGCATCTTTAGTTGTGCCGTCTTCCCTCACTTCCATTTTCTCAGAGGATTTGATCCATTAAAGATTTTTATCCGTCCTTCAAGACGATATAGAATGAAGAAGAAGAAGAAAAAACATTGTTAAAAAGGAAAAGGACGGGCACAATGAAATCTCCTGATTTCATTTGTGAATCTCTTTTATTTTTGTACTAATGTGAACAACATCATCATCGTGATCATTGTCAGCATTCAGCATGCGATTTGGTGATCATCATGATCGTCACGATCATCAAGCTGATCATCATCTGCAGCAGTGTGCGCGGTGCTTCTACTGTGAAAATAGAGAGGAAAAGTGTGCAGAGAGACGCACAAATCGTATAGCAAATGTCATTTTGTTAAAGATTTGTATTTTTTGCTCTGTATAACTCTGTATGAGATGGTCTCTGATTTGCTCCACAATTTTTGTCGCTACTTTTTCTAAGCACGAACTCTAATGGTCTGCGGTCTAATACTTTGGTAGATCCGAGACTTATTAGAGAATGCCTAAATTACGCTTGTCATTATACTGCAGCAAGATGTACACCTAAAGCCAAAAATGTGACTTTGTGTGAGAAGGGTGAGAGAGAGAGATAGGGAGGGAGGAATTTTCATGAAAGAAAAAGTCTCTGGTATATGATTACACGACTACGAAAACACCACACAAGCATTTTTTTGGGCTTTCATCTTGACATTCCTCAAAAGGACATTGACGAAAGAAAATGATGATGCGAAAACCCACATCATGTTCACAAATCCCGAAGAAAAGGATGTGTGCAGGAATTTTCATTGCATACCGGCCGGACGCACATTTGTGTAGCCCACTGCGTGCGAGTCCTGTTCTTTATAAAATATGTTATGTGCATAACATTTGTAAAACTGCAACCGACATGCTCTTTATATGTACGAAATTAGTTGTCAGTTTTGTTTATTACTTCTAAACAACTTGAAATGTATCTTGTGAGTATGTGAGCACTTTTCAGAGGTGAAATGAAAGTGAAGACAGTTGTGAGCTTACAACACTCTGATGCCGATATAGTGACGCGAGTACACATCAAAATCGCCACTGTGTGCTCACTCTCTATTGCGATTCAAGCTATTATTATTACTGACCGTTTATTTTTGATGTGGCGAAAAGGTTGTTGAAGTGGATGATGCTTCTCATGGTATACCCTGATGAAGGACTGTAATATTTTTGTTATACTTATGAATGCAAGTTCTGCCAATTCAGTGATGAAGTGCAATTCCATCAAAAAGGACAGCACTCGCCTTGTCTGTGAACCTCACATCGTGATGATCACGATCATGATCACCCAACGTCTTGCTGAGGTTGTTGGCATTTTATGTATGCATGCATGGACACATGGCATCAGAATATAATCCGTCTTGATGAGAAATGTGTGACCAAGCATGAAGATGTGTGTATTGTTTAGAAGAAAATGTTTTGTCATATTGTATACATTAGTTGGAAAGAAGCCATTCAAAGCATGTGTAGCCCATCATGTGCACACATTCTACTCAATAAGGATCTCATTAGGAAGCAATGAAAAGTAGTAATTTGTAGAGTTTTTTTAAAGATGCACGCACATAAAAATGCGGGCGATGTGGGGAACAATGCTTTTTATGTAAGGTGGCGATTCGCCCATATGTATGAACAATTATATGTATATTTTTACCTGTATTGCTCATTGCTCAATATTCTTTTTGCTTTTATGTGCACATAAGCATGTAGATATATGTATGTGAAAACAAGCATATGACTATGAGGAAATTAACGCATTCTTCTCTTCCGTAAACAAGCACGTATCTAATAGAGAAAAGATGTATTTTTTACATTTTTTCCTCTTCTGCATTCACCTTCAAGTCATATGTACGATCATGAAATCCTTTTTCACTCTTGGCTAGAAATCCAGCCGTCTGACTCACCATCAGCCATCCATTTTTTCATCAGATACACGGGCAAACATATGTGGCAAAAGCCTCCCGTCTGTTTTCTACGTAACTTCCAGTTCAACGTTCCATTGCTCAACTCGTGTTTATACTCAATCTTCTCTTACTCACACACACTTTTCCTCTGAGTTCCAGTATACATCTTTTCCTGACTCCTCTGCATTTTCTAGGAAGGATATGTGAAATGATGATGGTAATGGAAAATGTCGGCGAGGCATGGAAGTCGTTTTGCTGCAACTCTAAAAACTCTCCCTTTCTCTCTCTTATTTCTTATTACCACTTACATTGCATCACGCGTTCCTTTAACATACTCTCTCTCTACCTGAGAGAGCAAGACAAGGACGTGTGTGAGCTGCTTCTCGTCTTTATAATGTGTACATACAAAGTAAATTAGAACACGTTTTGCTGAACCTTTCAACAAAATAATATGTATCCAACTTTTTTTATTACACACGAGCCCTGTGTAAGTTGCGTACATGTATGAGACGGTGAAATAAAAAGGAAGGAATAGTTGTTTGTGATGATGGGAAAAGAGGCAGAGGTTGCTAACTACTTCTTTATAAGTAGGTCGCCAACTTTGTTAAAGGCAGCTTAAAAGGAGCAGTTTTTCAACCTCTTTCTCAGGCACAGTTCTCCACGTTTGCTGAGAGCGAGCTGTAATACTCTGTATCTATTACACAATCAAGGAAGATGAGTTAATAGCAAATAGCTAAATAAAACCCTGATAGTCATATAAATAGGGCTCGGCTCAAGTTAACCGATTCTCGCAACAGGCATTCTACTGGAGTATACAAAGTTGGCCAGCTTCCGCCAGTCACAATGTGGAAAAGAGAGTACCAAAGAATATACTTTGAAACATTCACTTTTGTGATACTCACCTAGATATTTCACATGCACTTTTCCTCAATTATGCAATCAAAAGACTTTGAATGTTAACGAACCTGTGCTACTTATACGGATGTAAGTTGCAACTGTAAGCAATCCATGCTATGGGTGTAATAAATTAAGCAGTAATGCATAATACATGACCGAAACCTCGTTTGTTCAGCCCCAGCTTTATGGAATAAAACATTCTTCGACGGTGACGTGAGTTAGTTAGCTTACCTTGTGAAATCCGGTATGCACTGTGGTCTTGCTTCTTTGACATGTTTTGAAGAGATCACAAGTCATTTCCCATACGACGACTAGTTTTAAAGTGACGCATTTCTGGTGCTTTTATCAATAATATCGACAATACAGTAAGTACACTAGAGCACGGTAGAGTTCAGTCTAGGAAGCGAGAGTGTTTCTTCTTTCTGCTTGTTTGATCTTTCTGTCTCTTTCTCTATCCAGCATCCCACATTTTGACCTACATTTTCCTTCCTGCTCTAATCCCTCATTTTCATCGTGTTCGACTCTCTCCGTTTTGTGACCTTCCACATCTTTTGCATATATAGTTTTATACTCGTCTACAGACATCTGGAGTGTGGGCTCCTTTCTGAGAGGTTGAAAAAGGAAAAAAAATAGTTGCATGATGAGACCTTGAGATAGACGTCCGCATCCCTTCAACTTCCACAGGTGAACGTTTCATTCCGTAGACTTTTGCCTTTTCTGGAGATTGAAACTGTACAGTGTAGGATACGCTGGAGAAAAGAAACCTTGAAAAGGTCAGTATGCCAATGGAGTAGGGGTTTAGCACAAACATGTCCGGTGCGACCACGTACTGTTTCTTTTTCGCTCCTCATCCAACTTTTGCCTCGCTTCCAATTTTTCTTGGACGTTTTCCGGGAATAAAGATTTTTTCTAGTGTACATGATTGATGACAAGGATTCACAGGGTGATATGCGATACTACTCTTGGAACGAAAAGCCGTCTTGGTTTTATATTGGTCATGTTGAAAACTACCGCATGTATGCATATTTATATATAAGTGTTTTGAGATCGATTTCATCCTAACGGCTATGCCATACGTATAATATTCAGTAGTTTTTCACACTCGTTGTGTTGCATCCTTTTCAAATGCCTACGCAATAAGGCAATCCGTGAAACGAGGAGAGAATGTTTATGATTGCCCATTTTTCTATTGGGCCATTATGCGTTGATTTATGATCCGAGATAAAGTCACAAAACAAAAAAAGATAAAACGCTTATGAATATGATCTTCAGTTTAAATGCTGTCTTTACAGTTTACACGTTCAACCGTGTGCCTCTAAAATTTGCACAAATTAAAATCGACTTTTGAAAACCACAACCATTTGTTCTTGCAAGAAACTTTACATCCGTTCGTAATCGTTTCGAAGTTGCCAAAACGAAACCAATAGGGAAAATGTTTGACTGCAGATATATCATCCTTTAATTTGATTACGATGCTAATCCACCTTTTAGAGCTGCGTAACAATTGGATTCAAATCAAATGGATTACACTGTACTTTTTGCTATTTGTGGTACAAAAGGGACTGCGGCAGAGATAAAGTACATACCTATGTATTATATGCACAGTTCTGCATTCAGTGAATATAAACAATTGAAAGAATTATGTTCAGATAAAACTTTCACATGCCCATTTAGCTAGCGCACACGAACACACAGTAAACAATCTGTTTTCATCTCAAAGTCTCATTCCGCTAGTTTGGTGCGGCATATATCCTTTCAATTACGTACTTCAGAAAAAAACTCATTTCTTCCCTGTGCAGAGAGATATACAAAAATTGATGCCTACGAACATAAGCACAGTCAATAATATGGTCTTTAATTTTCTCCCATTGATTTTATTTTCGAAACGCTTACTCAAAATGATTCAAGTTATTATTGCTACGGCCGCTCAACAGTGCGATAATTACAAGGTGAACGGACTTATCCATTTGTTGGGAGAACTGATTCTTTTGAATTTTGCAGACATAATAATATTACACATAAATCACAAACTTTGGAGAAATTTCCAAGTTAATGACTTGTCTTTTGGGGTACCAAGTGACAGTAAAAGTATGTTATAGACTAGAATAAGGACATAATAGACTGTACTATAATATATCTTTTTTATGAAGTGGTCAGAAATGGGCTACTTCGATAGTCTTTTTTTTACTGGTAATCGCAAATTGAGACAACGGAGTTTGCATCTACTTCGCCATGTTTATGGCGGTTCATGGCTCATTTGGTTTCGCAGAGAATGATAGATTGTCGGAATAAAAAAAGGCATTCTTCCCGGATAAAAGAAACTATCAAACCAAAGGGTTTCACCAAAAGCTTTGGGGCAACAATAATGATGTAGAGTCTGCTGAAATGTGTAACGTGCATTGGCAACCCGATCCTAAGTTCTGATACTTTCATGAGAGTATTTTTGTTTGTTTTTTTTTGCAGAAAGTAAGAAAAATTGCGAAATGAGTAACTTTTTTTGCGGAAACCAATCGACGTAGTGGGAGACTATAAATGGGTATATAATTTCCTGTAATTAAACTGTGACTAATAATGTGACTATTAGTCATTCACGTTGTGCAGCTGAAAGCAATACATGTACGAAAATTGATTTAACGATTTACGTTCAATTTTATCAGTATGAAGACAAAATAGACAAACAGTTTAGCAAAGGAAAACAATAAGTAAAAGTGAGCATGCTTATTACGTTGGCAGGCTTTCAAAGCGTGGCAGTGGTGACCATCACGTCACGAACTTCACTGCAGGCAAATTTTGAACTTTGGTGAACCATATGCCTACTATTCGAGAGATACTAATGGCTCAAGATATGAAGTTGTCTGTCTAGTGGAAAATACAAATTATATAATACAAACGCCTCTTTGAAAACTTCAAATTGACAGCACGCGAAAAAAAATATCCATGCGTAATCTTTGTCCTTCCGGCTTGCATCGACAGATTATAGACGTTTTCTTCAAACACGTTTTGGTTCAAGATCTTTGATTACAGGTGATGTAAGAAAGAGTGATTTCTAGCAATTCAAAAAAAAGTAAGGACGATGAGTGAAAAAAATATTGCAACACAAAATTGCAATATACAGATACGTGTTTCTGCATTATATCACCCTCTCCTTGTCTCGTAAAGAGAGAAAAAAGTTGTTTGGGTCACTTTTCTCGTGCGGATTTTTACCTTACAAGTTTGCCAAGCATCATTAGCAAAGTGTAATCACGGTCATGTGATGATGCATCATCAAAAGGAACAGATAAAAAAATTACGACGCAAGTAAGCCAATGAGTAAACTGGTAACTTCATCACACGCGGAAGGAAGGAACTGTGCAATTATGCGATGTGATGTCAACGTTTGTAATAAAGCCATACGACGATGATGATCGCTATTACGAAAGACAATTTAAGAAATTTGCGTTGCACATCCAAACATCTTACTCACGTCGACCACTGCGTATTTTAGTACAGACATTGTATGAAGTACCATTTTTATTATGTACCTATTTACTCTTTGCGCTTGTCTCACACTTTACGGGTGGAGGGGACAAACTACTAGAAAGAGTGAAAAAGATGATTTCTAATTTGTGCACAATCAATCTTCTAGAATTCAGTTACACACGAGAGCGTTTTCTCGAGGCTCTCCTGCTGCCTACTTCCGATCGTGCGAGTATACATATATAGCAAGCCAGAAACCAGTTCTCTTTTGTCATGTTTTATGCATTCACTTTAAACTTGCAATAATATGATGCTTGATGCATATGAAAATTCTTTTTATGCATTAATTTTGATGCATTCATATACCCGTGGGTTGTAAAGTGTGAGCAAATCTCTGAATATAGTTTAGATATTTTTTTGGTACGACGGGTAGGCATTGACACAAAGAGAATTCCCATTTGCACACTTTTTTTCGCATCACATCCCATTAGCAGGATACGGAGACGGAAGTTTCGTAATGTAATGAAGAAAGGGAAATGATTAATGCCACTTTTGTTGAATGTTTCAAGATGGGAAAAGACAAAACACTTGCACACGTAACATTCAAAAGTGGAAGAAGAAGAAGGTGAATGGTAAAGATGAAATAAGTTTCGGCGACGTGATGAAGGTACGGCTGTTAAATGTTTGTAGGATTTTTTAAAAACTTTAGCGTGTGAGGTGCGTACACTTTACCATAATCATATTAGCCTTCGCCTTGCTCTTTTTTCGTGGGTTCGTTTTCTCAAACATCCCACATATAATGGTAACTATTCTGGGAAGAGAGGAAGGATGTTAAAAAGTTGGAGTGAAGTTGTCAGAGACAAAGTTTCATACGTATATAATAAAATTCTTACGTAAACGTGTTTATATGGATTGCGGATATATGCAACCATAATTCAACAAGATTATGATAGTAGTTAAGTACCTGTATACGCTCTGTACGCACATTATGTATATTATGTGAATGTGGAAGTATGCACACGGTTTTTCCTGATTATTACATTAATTAGATTTAAATTTTGGCACCTCACGCTCTGACTCACTAAGAAGCAATAGATTGTCCAAAACTTTTGGTGAAAGACACAAGAGCATATATTACAATATGATTGGGTTAATTCTTGTGTGTGGATGAAGGCATCATCATTGCATTGTGTGTGTCGTGATACTGATGTAAAAAATGGGGGAAGGTTACACTCGGTCATCCGGAAGTCGTTTACCCATTCACCAAGCCATGCCTCCCAATTTCTCTTTCACGAATGGCAAGTGCAAATAAAAGCACGAGCGCTTGTTGCACCTAATGCAAGGCAACAAAGCAGTTACCTAGCCCAATATCTCGTATCCAAATCTGATTTCATGACTTTACCCTAATAGGAAGAAGGTAAAGTTTGAAAAAAGTAAGGCATGGTGGCATGTTTCTTTTTTGGGTGACTGTTCTTGCAATACGTTCAGCTTGCATGTTTACAGGCTATATTATGTGCTCGCTTTTAAGTCTCACTTGTACCTGTACTGTCGTCACCAGGAGCTCCTATGCGTCAATGATTTCACCCAAACACGTAAAGAGAAAAGTGTTTTTTGCCTTATATTGTCGGCATATGCTTCTAAGCATTGTTTGCAATGACACCAGTTCTGTGTGCCTTTGCGTTTCTTTCGGAATCTGTATTCAATATGAAGTGTGAGGCAATTTGATGACACGGTACATACTTACCATTTGCAAGGAACCCCATTCCCATGCAAATGGGCACATTATTATTTGGTTTTCTGAACCTTTCTGTAATTTTTTTGGTATGAAGAAGACTATGGGATTGTTTGGCTTGTGTCAAAAGCTCTCTGTTTAGTCTGTAAATCGTGCGTTTCTCAATGAATGCTGAACAATATATCCCTGAAATGAATATGAAACGATAGAGAAATTATTATACCGATTTTGCGACTTTTAGGACTACGAGGAGACTCATTATGAAAAACTTTATGATTTCAAAAGCGTGAGCTGTGCGTACTCGTGGGCGTTGCATTAGGCGGGGGCGAACATTACATGTTGGTACTTGCGATGTAGCAAATACTTATGAGCAGAAAGAATAACTTTTCCTTATTTGAATCTACCTTTACGACAAAATATTCAACTCTTTCATTTGTCGTGAGTTTCAGGTGGGAAAGGAATTGTAAAACAAGGATGAAAGTGTGTTCATTTTCTAAATGGAAATTTCCAACTTTCCTGTAACTCTCGTCGGATGTTTACCTTGATAAGTGTGCGTAAATCCTTAATTCATTCATAGATATCTCCTCATTTTATGTTCCCTCACGCACAGCAGTAATATTTGCACAGAAAACATTGCCATATGTTTTCAGAATCAGCAGAACTTTACAAGATCATTACGATAAATGCTGTGATCCTCGTCGTTTTAGGTATATAGCCATTATAGTAACCTCTTTGTGAAATCCGCCATATTAAAATATATTGCCAGAGGAGTAAAGCATTGATCATCACAGCGCGATCACAACAGATTTGTAATTGTGATAGGACAAGCAGCGCATGGTCTAAATGCCCATAAGGGACACATACATTAGCAGCAGCATCTACATAATTTTCTCGTTTTTCTCACTCGTCTTCTTCATCTTTCTCCTCCTGCAGTTACTTTTCAATGAAGTTGTAAATGTGCGTGGGTGGGAACCACAAATTGCCAGAAACTTTGGGATATAATCAAATCCTTAGATTTCATGTGCTAAGAAACCTAGATAATATTTACTTGTATCAGAAAGTAATTACAAAATCCGTCCGGTTTTATAACAACTTGCATGCAACTAGCCGGATTCTAATCACGTAGAATTACAATCGTTAAAATAATGCGGATGAACCATAATTGGCGATTAGAGATTAGCGGCAATGATGTCTAAATATTTACGATGGGACTTGATTCCTTAATCACAATATACATCGCAAATCACCTTATGGTTACGGGTTAACTTTGTAGTTTGCTTGCACCGCGTGTGCACCTTGTATGTATATGTAAAAGCTGGTATTTTACTGTATGAAAAAGATGGGATTTGAGGACCGTGACATGAAATTTATGAACATACAAAAGTGCACGTGATTACAGAGAAGGAATTTCTGACGGCAGAACCCATATATTTTTTGTCTGAATGCCGTGAGTGCATATAAATTTCCGCACATTGTGTGAATTTATAAACCTACATGGTATATGTTTACCTCTCGTAGAGATGCACACGTAGGGCATGATGATTTTGATGCAATATAATGAGAGTGTGGGCCTTCTCTCATTAAAAGAAATGTGAACTTCCTTGAGACTTTTACCTCGACTGCAAGTGATTGAGGCAGAGAAAAAATATTTCTGTGGGTTGGTATGTATGTCGGTCGCAGAAAAAGGAGTTAAAAAGAGAATCAAGTTCGTTCACTGACTGTTGCAGTATTTTCACTGGTGCGCTGCACTAGAAGAATACATGGCAATGGCAACACTGATCAACGAAGCGTAAAACTGAGAGAGTCTGCGAGTTTAACGTCTCACCAACACCATACCAGCACAACTGATTGTGAGTCACTTGTTTAAAGAGGGAGTGTAGGTTTTTTTTTCGAAAACATCTTCGAAAACTTTTTGACTCCTTCGCCATGTATACCTACGAGATGTCTGTATGAATGTATTTCGTACAGAGCAGAGAAAACCCATAGACCATGATAATAAAGATGATACCCCCTTTGCTACCAATTCTCTCAGTCTTTTCTCATCTCTTTTTTCGTTCGAAAAACTCACTGCTCTAAATTTTTTAATCCCAATCCAGTGACAGTGCCTTACTGTGTGTTGTGATGTTGGTGCGTGGTGGTGAGTGTGGCGAAGGGAACGCGTCGATGTGAGCCGTAAATTTTTACATGGCTACACATCCTCAACTTTCTTTCGTGATGACGTAGTCCTTTTTTGATCACTTTGTGTGTTCACGTAGATTGGTACTGGGGAGTGTACATACGAAACGGCACCATGTTTGTTCGTCTCTCTGTGCGTTTCTCGCGCAAAAAATGTGTGTCAAATGTCAACCCTTTGTGCGTGTTATTGTTACTGTGCTGAGGATCGTGTGACTGGATTTTTAATTTGTGTGTAGAAAAATGATGACGGGACGAAAGGGAATTTCGGAAAATATTAATTTTTACGTGACACCTCCCGCATCGTCTGCATGTGTTGTGTCAAGTTCAAACTCCCATGTTTGTGTGGCTAATGATACTAGTGGGAATGATGGTTTACTTTCTGAACGGTTTCCAGAGTTGAGAGGAGAGGAGTCATGCGACTCTTGCCTACACTGGCACTAGTGGTGCTGACCGGGTCAGCATTGGCAATTATCAGGTATACCACGTACGACACACACTTTCCTGACTGGCACCTACGCACTGAGGAGGACAACGCCGCGCGGACGAGGAGCAAGAGGAGTGTCTCGAATGGAACGGAAAATGAGACCGCTCCATTAGCCATTGATGAGGAGGAGCAGGATGGATCTTTCATCACCAGAATCCAGCGACGATTCAGGAGATCGTTTTTTAGTCATGACTCATGTAAGCCTAAGAAATCCTTATACGACATTATTAACCCATGCAATTTTCACCTCTTCTCTCCGTGTTTTGGGAAAAGTGTCTTGTGTGTCGAGAATAACATGTTTTGAGCACATGCAGAAAGAGACAAAGGGTGTTCTCCGTAGATTCTCTTTCTCACTTGGACTTCTTTACATATTTACACAAACGAGCGAATTCCAGACAGACAACAAATACTACGTGACCCATTGGACATTCGTAATTGGCGAGACGACACTAAAATCGTGATATTTATCCCGGTTTTTAATTTATTTAAAATATTCTATATATTATTTGCATGCTATTTATTATTTATTTATTTCGCACGACATGCTGAATTGCAAAGGTCACTTCAATCAACGATCGCCTTCCATATTTATCCTCAAGTACATACTTTAATTGAATATGTAATCCCACTGTGTAACACATTTGCAGCTATATTTCGGTTTGCTTGTTGTGTTTCGCATCGGCTTTGGCATAAACACAAGATTTCAGCGTTTCAAAGGCAGTAGCAAAGAAATGTTTATATAGGCCATATCATTATTTGTTACTCTTTTTTGAAAAGTGTATGTGAAAACAGAATCTTTTGCCTTGTCAAAATATCAATTTTTTTTCTTAGGATAAAAAACGCAACTTGAAGCTGAGAGGGGCGTCGTAAATGCATTCAGATGCACCACATTACTAATAGATCATGGTCTTGGTCACATAACCAATCCTTGCCTTGTACAGCTTTGAGTAACACGTACATATGTACTCACATCGTCCACAGGCGATCTGAAACGCAAAAAAGGATTAATGTTTTCAAGCACACGACCATGATCTTTTTATATATAAAAATCTCTGTAGCTTTTTATAAAATGCAACCAGTTCAAAAATCTGTTTGCATTGAATGAACTTTGTTGAATACACAGTCGCTTCACTATATATTTTCCCATTCTTGAAAAAGACTTTGCGTCAGACAAGAAACGTTTTTTATAGATACAGCAGACGCATAGGGATTCAGCACATAAGACAGACATGGCCATAAACAAAAAAAAATCCTGAGCATTTTCACATATGAAAAAAGTTTTGTGCTAAAAAAATGTAAAAAGTCGTGTACGGTTACGCTACACTCAATCTGGATCATATCACTTTACAGTGAAGCACTCACTGACAGCAATATGTCTTGAGAAAGAGATTTACGCAGTCAGTGGGAGCTTTTATATTGCGGCAATCAGGGTAACGGGTGAGCACGTGCTATTTCAAAGCTGTAATCACACGTCATGTATCGTACGCACACAAATAATTAGGCATGCTTGATTTGAAGTAGGGTGATTCTCATAGGAAAATATATGCAGTCGAAATTTGTAATTTTATACACGCGTATAGTTACGCAAAACAGTAATGTACTCACACATTTTAGAAACAATGTATGCAATGTGTCAATCTGACTTCCTTAATTCATGCAAAACATACTGATCCAATCACGTTTGCATTTTGCAGCGTTTCTTAATCAACATTTGCAACATGTAATTCAAAAGTGCAACGAAGGATTAAACCTTGCAAGATTTTATAAGATTTATGGCACCTGGTTTAAAGTGTACGTTGGTACTTGGTAGGTTTTTAGTGATAACATGATTTCGATAATATTGTGCAACATTATATAGAGTTACATGTAGAAAAAAATGTTTTCCTCTTGAAAATGGTAATGTAACCTTACATTTTTTTTTTGAAAATCTTTGCTAATCGCTATAGCCTTCTCACTTCTCTTCCAAGTTCAAGGAACTATGTATGCTTGTACACATAAACTTGCAGAGCCTATTAACTGAATTATTCAATCTAACATCGTTTACACGCTTTTCCTGTGCATTGCTGACCATTACGCTGAAATGCTTGCAATTCATATACTTAAATGTATACCTACCACATTCATATGCTTGACGTAACTATTCTTAACCACCTGAGCCGTTCCTTCCGACTGACTTTACGATGTACAAAATACATGGTACAAATCAACATAACATTTTCATGCTTTAAAACGTGGTGTTGGTCAAGGTCTTTGAAGGGCTTCATAACAAAATTGGGGAAAAATGTAGCAATTAAATCTAATCCCGACTGAACGAATGATTGAATGGACTTTTTTTACGCAAGCAACTTCTTCTACTACAAACTGCGTGAATGACAGAGAGAAAGGATGAGCGTGTGTGAATGACTGTTTTGTTTTATGCTCAGAATGGGAAAACTGGGGGAAAATAGTTTTCTGAAAAGAACACAACAATCGTTGGAGAGTTTACTGTGAACATCATGGAGAAATGTATATGTATAGTGGTAAAGAAAAAGTTGTACGACTATATTTTCCAGCTCAAAACTATCATGGTGAACAGCAGGCCACGTCCCGACAAAGATTTATTTGGGGCGACTCCGGCCAATGTTACTCTGGCTCGTGTGAGTTCTTCCTGTTCTGTTGGTTGGGCGGAGGGCTCATCGAGAAAGGATGTGGAGGCTTTCTCTTCGCTTGTTGCCAAAGACAGGCGACGCCGTCTGTGAAGAGTGGGATTGGAAACTCACCCACAGAGCCACCAGCCGTTCCCGAGTTCTACGGACCTGTCACTAATGACCCACGTATGGAAACCTACTCGAAATATAACAAAAGGCTCGCACAACTCGATTCTCAGAAAAGAGGATGATGCGCATAACATGCTGAGCTAAAAAACATTATTAACAATGCATCCGCTTTTTGGCATTAGAAATCTCTTTTCTTATTGTTCTCTCAAATTGTTCTGATCCAATTGTGAGCATGCGACACCTTCACTGACGCGTATAAAAATGTTGAAGACATGCTCATTGTCATAATCAAATTCCGTAATTGTAGGTTGTGGTCTCGCGGCAGACAATTTGTGGGCTCAGGAGAGAATCGTTGGAGGAAGGGAAGCTGGCTTTGGTACTTTTCCTTGGCAAGTGAGTTTCACCAAAGAGAAAAAAAAACAACGCAACCCAGAATCATCTTGTCACGTCACATACTGATTCTTGTGGCTTACGCATTTTATTCACGTACAAAATCGTGATATATATGTAAACTAAAATATTTTGTGTGGAAATGTTTTAGGTGTACATTAGGATTGGATCCAGTCGGTGTGGTGGATCTCTGATCAACGACAGGCATGTCGTTACCGCAGGTCATTGCGTTGCAAAGTAAGGAAACCGTTATGAGTTGTCGCATTCATAATTTTCTTTGTGTCAGTAGACAAATGACGACGATCTGATTTTATATGATTTCTATGCAGATAATGATGTAATCTCATTATATGAGTTGCACATCCATGACCGCATAATTCTTAGCCTTTCATTTTTATAAGAATCTGCAATTTTCTCCCTAATTTTCGTTCGATCGCTTGATGATGGGGGAAATCCTACTGTTTACACCAATATAATCGAGACGATGATGGATGTCTGATTTTTTGCTGATTGAATCAGCAGTTTCATAATGAGTAAATAGTGTCTGCATCAGGGCAGGGTTTTCATGATTGTATGAGAAAAATGAATTCTAGGAAGAATTTGAGCGTTTGAAGCTCTTTCTAAAGCTAGGTTTGCGCTACGAGGTGCAGCATAGCATAATTGAAAATTTGGCGAATCCAGATTCCCCCTCTTTGCCAATCTCCTACAAACCAACCATTCATTAATTATACAAAAGATATGATCAAAGTTGGTATATAACAGTTATTAGCGAACCGTAAACAATCAGTTGAGTGGGAACTCGTCAATACCTGATCGTTATGTAAGGTTTCATTGACCCAGTGAAAGGATTGATTTACACACGTGGGAATTGGTTCTCACCACAGCAGAATAAAATAAATCGCAGAGCAATCAAGGCTGGTTTAATTTGAGATGAATACATATAGATCATGGGTGTATTTATGTAGATGGTATGTCTTACAAAGGAAAGACTACTAGGTACTTGTATAATGTCACACATTTGAATTTTGATTTTTACTACAAAATAATAACCTGCGAAGGGAGATTTCTGCCATTTACTAATCAGATCATTACCGTTGTAGTTGATACCTTATATGAATACATTCTCCTTCTCAATCACGATTTTGTATGAGATGTTAATTGTTTTTTATGAAAAGTAAAATGTATTTGATTTGTATGGCCAGAACAAGTATGATGTGAATTTTCTAATCGTTGTTATTTATTTTTTCTCTCATGTTTTCAGAGCGTCGTCGTATCAGATAGCTGTGACATTGGGGGATTATGTTCTCAACTCAAACTCAGAACCATATCCACCAGTGACTGTGGGTGTTTCTCAAATTAAAGTTCATCCTCATTTCAAATTCACACCTCAGGTATGCGCTAGTCTCTTCTTTATATCCAATTATGGGTATATGAATAATTAGTGAAAGACGATGATTAAAGTGACATTGTGAATGTGTTGCTTTTTCTTATCTATGTGAATACCCCTTAAATTAGGTCAGACTATTTTTTTCTCTATTATTTCATGGTCGGGATGATTTAATATTAAACATTTAAACTTGATTTTATTACAGGCTGATCGATATGACGTAGCCGTACTGAAACTAGACAGGAGGGTAAATTATTTACCACACATTAGACCGATTTGCCTCCCTGACAAAGGGGCAGACTTTACAGGACAGTATGCATGGGCAACCGGGTGGGGAGCGGTAAGTGTATTACCTGTCACCACTTTAAATTCACTTTCCATTTTGTTTAGAAAAGGGGAACGTTGAATTGATTGAAACAATGATATTATTGGTTTATTCACAGGTCGAAGCAGGTAAAGAGCAATTAATGCAAATTAGCGGATGGAAGTTTCTCCCATACTAAGCAATAGCATCACACGCTATTTATTATATTTATTCAATTGTAATAATAGCTGTGAATGTACGTTTTAGTGTAAAATGTTTTAATTGTGTTGCATCCGTGTAACTTACAACGAAACGTTTTGTTTGCATTCCACCACACTGTGACAGTACACTGGTGCAAGTTTACTAGCGATTTATTTCCAAAATGTGTTAAAATGTTGTAGATGTAATGCATGATACTTTTTTATAACAAAAAACAGGGAGATAGCGGTGGGCCTTTGATGTTGCAAAAAGGAGGCAGATGGTATCTGATAGGAATCGTATCCGCTGGATATTCTTGTGCTCAAAGACAACAGCCCGGGATTTACCATCGGGTTGCTTATACATCAGACTGGGTATCTTACGCTGCCAATGGAAATTAAGAGTCTCCTTCACACTTTTGTCCGGAGGAATCATCTCAGATGGCTCCTAGTTGCTCCATCCAAACCCATACCTATTTATAAAATGTTGTGCATGGTGTTTGTACTTAGATTTTATAGAAGCTTAATTTATGAGTTAAGTTTTTGACGAAACATGGACAGCAGCTTACACAAACGCAGACAAAGTTTTAGTCATATTCGACAGAAATGAACCTGATATTTTTAAACAGTTTGGAAAGTATGAACACAACTAGACACGTCGACAAAATGTGTCCAAGAAATTACAATAATGACGCTTGGAAAATGACATATCGTCGAGAAAACGTAGTCATGAGTCAATGCATTTTTATACTTCAACTTAACGGAATCCCATTTGGTTTTTGGTGATATGAAAACCCACTTGGGGAATACTGTCCCAGTATGAATTCTTTCTTAGATGAATGTTTTAATTACGTCCAGTGATTATTTGCAATCGCAAAACTACACGTGTAATTGACTCTAGCGAGTATAATTCTTTTGGTACTACATTTACTCAGAATGTCTGAGAAGAACGACTCGATAGAATAGACAGAAAGTGACAATATGCCTCTACCGATTTATGTATGACTTTTTGGTGTTACGTAGCATTAGTGCCAACACAGTCATTATTATTGTTTGCAATACAAGATGATGATGTACAGTGACCGCAATATTTCTTAAAAACAAAGACTTTGTAGTAGTTCTCGAAAGAAGAGTGCTCATTGCAATGTCAAACAAATCATTTTAGGGGTTTTATCAAAAGTCCTTATTCCTGCCTCAAACAAATAGTACTGGTCAAGAAGCACATATTGCTGACCATGGAGTGAGCCTCCTATCCAAAGTGCCTATTTATATATGGATAGAAAAACGGGAACTTCTGATAGAATGGAGTGTTTGCGCGAATAGTTAACTGAATGTAATGAAATGTCAAGTTTTTTTGCGTACCCTTGTATAGTAATGCTCCTTCCTTGTTAATCAGTCTACACACGATGACGATGATTGAGGTGTGAATGTTGTAGTGATAAAATGAAGATTTACA
Organism: Alloscopus bannaensis; assembly: GCA_027743745.1. NCBI lineage: Eukaryota > Metazoa > Arthropoda > Collembola > Entomobryomorpha > Entomobryidae > Alloscopus > Alloscopus bannaensis. Next base: position 3,444 of record JAHZMW010001264.1, on the reverse strand, counting down.
ATGTTCATAAGCAAGAATATGTGATAGTGCCATTCCTTCATGACAAAACGCAAGCCACATAACCCCTTTTTTCAAGTCTTTCGTAGACTTCGTTTGTCGTTTCGATTTTTCTTGGGTGCGTTGGATTACCGATTTTAATCCTGTTGAGGTTACGGCACGTTGTATAATGTAAATATTTTTTCTCGGGAAAAAAAGAACTCTGGAAGAAGGGAACATTTTTAAAAAGCTAAATCCGAGATCAATTTGATTGTGTCAAACTTACTTTGTACTGTACTTGTTTTTTCGGTTATGCTTACCCGTGTGGCGGTGATTCTGTGTTTTTGGAACAAAATTGGAGAAACAAAGCAATTGATTTTTTCTAGGCATGTACAAGGTTGATCTTATATATATTCTGCGTTACATATAGTGTACTATTAATAATGTGATCTGATTTTAGTACACTGATATTTCTGTCATGTTGAATTTACTTACTTGTGAGTACTGTTTTATTAATATTTACCGTAATTGTACAGTGTATTTTTCTATGTATATTTTGTACCAGAAGAAACTAGGCGAGTTTTAGTTAGTTAGAAACGCTCCAATACAGAGTATTCACTTGAATGATCATCTATGATCAAGACGTGTGTGTATAATAGTGTTTGTATTTTAGCAATGAGTATTCTACCAGGTTTTATATGCAAATCGTATTAGTTTTGAGAACGACGCATATTGTGCTCCTGCCTGTAAGTCATTAAATATAAAAAATAAAGTTTGATACGAATTCAACTATCGGTGCATATCAATCATTATTTTGGCTGAACAATACTAACTGAGTGGAAGGACACAGTCCGGAGATCTGATTTTAAGATTCCTCTGTAAAGCCGTACAAACGGTCACATTACCGCTTTTATATTTCTATAATTTTTTATTATAGTTTTAGTTGAAGTATAAACATATGCAGTTTATTGATTTAGAAAAAAGTAATTCAGTTCAGTTAACAAGCACGCATGCATTTCAGTAATGTACCCTGTGTACGCAAATACTCTTAAAAGTGAGAGGAGAAAATTTCAGAATTTGATAAAAATGATTTGCATGTGCAATGAGTATCACAGCAGGTTAAATCCACGGTGTTAATTAATCCCACCTTTAGTTGTGCATTGACATTGGCATTCTCAAACATAAGAAATGTGTAGTTTACACTATGTAGATGTGGTGGTCCTTAATCACTATTTCCATTTCGCTGCCAAAGATAAATGAGCTGATAATTCATTGTCAGACTTACTCACGTCGATTTTGCATGCGCATTAGTAAATATCATATAGTGCATAGTAAAAATATAAATGCCTACATTACTTCCATGCATCACTTCCGACAGCGCACTATTACATATGTACGTGTGGGTGGACTCACTTGAAATTAATATGCATGAAATACCGACATTGTGTAGCAGCAGGAGGGACGTTTTTCTCGCTTGCAAAATTCCTTTAAACATTTTCATATTCACAAACTTAATGACACGCAAAATTATTACGGCATCATCACATAAAAACCGTACGAGTCCAGATTATCCAACATATGAAAGGGTTTTGTGTTTCGGAATTTTTCGACGAGTTGAGGGACTGGGAAGCAAGATGAAGAAGGAAGTCAAGACACACGGCAGTACACGCAATTTAATTCAAATCTTGGTAAAGACAAGTGCATCAAATGCTGAACACGCTCGCATTTGAAATGTAATCACGGCACTATCATCCGCATGCTGATTTTTATTTATTAATACACACATTTATATTAAAATGCATTCCTACGTTGACAATAGTAGAACATGGAAAACGCTTGTTCAGAAGTATTTCTTTTCATTTTTCTCAAGTTGATGACAACTAAATTAAACTGACATGCCGTCACTTCGTATTTGTAAGATTGAGGCAATTCAATAATTGCAAACTACGGAAGATGAATAAAATTAATACTTTTTTCTGGTTTTATTACACACACACTTACATGTGTAATTTCCTCCCACTTCTTATTAAAAACAATACAAGTTTTATTATTTCTGGCTTTAGTACCACCATGTCGACTACATTGCTATGTTAGTGACGTTGGTGAGAACACTTTTTCTTTTTTCCTTTCTCTCATTCATTTTCTTATAATTCATACCTACCTGAAATTAAACAACAAAAAAGTTTGCAACAAACAAGTGTCTGAGAGTTGGACTAAACTTTGATTTGCTTCTATCAAGATATGAGACATGATTTGTAATTGAGCTCCGACAAGTTTTGAAATTTGTTTTGCCTACTTGACGTATTACTCTCATTTGATTGAAGTATGAGTACCTACTGACGTGTGCATTTAAAGACTCATGATCATCACGTCACTTTTCGTTCTTGGCTTCGATAATTTTCCCAAGCTCACGTTGACAGTACAGGAGCGACAGAGGAATAAAAATAATTCGAAACACATGCAAATCACATAATATGCATACCGTTGGCGTTTGGCAGAGTGTGTGCGTCTGTGTGGCACTTTGTGAATTTGTGATAAATTCGCGCAAGTGAAAATTTCTCATGAATCCGTTGCGCATTTGTATTCGGCTCTGAGAAAATAGAGAGTGTGCCATTCTCTTTGGCTTCCTCTCCGCACACTGACATATGCGGAGTGCATATGTACGTGACATTTGACAAGTTAATACCCTTTCCGCAACGTGTTCCTTTTATTGAAGTCAGAGGGAGGGAAGTCATTTTTTTCGAGGTTTTGTGGATGATGACGCTCTTGAATACCCTTACGGAGAGTGGAGAGAAGCCAGGAAATGCTCGCTTTCGTAATCCAACTTAAATCTGGTCGCAAACCTCACATAAAAGCATCACTTCCTTTGTAATGGCGACGGCCCCCTGTTAGCATCTAAATCGCAGTTTATACCACCTCTGCTATACGCCCTGTCATCCCGTCATAACTTTGTGTCCGACTCAGAATGAGAATGTTATTTCATATTTAACCCACACATGTCGGATGTACTCACGCAACAGGGATGTCGACATATATTTATAAATGGCACATTATGACGCTATGGTTCAAAGGAGTTGTGACTAGTTGTGAGATTAAGTCCCAAGTTCGTGGGTTGACATAAGGTGAATATTATGAAGTGTACATAATGCATACTTGAGTGTTTGTTTTAAATATTTAAAAATTGAAATATCGTTCATTTTTAGACGGTATGTATAGGCCACAACACTCACTCTGGTGCCGCCTTACGTCAATAATGGGAGAGGTAAGAAAATTAAGAAAGATTTTTGATGTAAAAGCAAAAGTGAGTTGAGCCTCCTCGGTGAGAAAAAACAGAGTTTGTCACTCTCTAAGTTTCCCATTTTGACACACGCCAAAGTTTTACCACGTTTACGTTGTGCATCGTCTCTCTGTGTGCAGTTTATCTACAGATTCAAATTGGGATTAGAGAAGGACACAGGTATTTTTTCG
>JAHZMW010001263.1:0-15146 GCA_027743745.1 Alloscopus bannaensis | reverse complement strand
GTCTTCTGCGAATGCGTCCCGTTTCACTTACCGTTTCATTTGGAATGATGTGTCATGCCATAGTTGTATAAAAACTGCTTCGTTCCGGTTTCATGTAGGTATGCTAAAATTGTGGCGAGGGAAATAACCTTTTCATTGACGCAAAGAGTCGCGGAACAATTCAGACTCAGAATTGGCAAGTGTCAAATATTCAGCGTAATTCGTCGCTTACAAATGATGCTATGATGGCAATCGAAACTGACAGCGGAAAATAATTGTTTGGAACCTGAACCACCAATCCATTTCTTTATTAGACACTTTATCATTATTAACATGAAAAACGGCATATTATGGCCCACTTCTCTCGGTCAGCGTAGATCATCTATCGAGTTATCCGTCGACTCCCCGTCATCGGCCCTACTGGACTGTGTGACTGGCGGCGCGTTTGCCAGCGCATACTGGTTATTCTTCTTGCCGAACGCCGTCATCTTCCAGGACTCCATGAGTTTGGCGAACTCCTTTCGAAAGGGTCGGCCGAACTTGTAGTAGACAATAAAGTTGACTGCAGCGCTCACTGCGACGGAGAGGATTTGGAGGAGCATGAGCTCTCTAAAGATGATCCGCTGACCCTGGATGACAAACACGATGACGCAGGACACCGAATGACAGAGGAGAAGAATGAGGACAGCCACCGAAAACATTTTCGCAGCGCTCATCTCCTTCTTTTGGTTGCGGCTAAGATTTTGCCTGTTTTTGTTCCAGTTGTAGATCTGTGGAGGCCGGGGGCAGACCAACTCATTTTTAGATAAAGCTTCAGATTCTTCAGAGTAAGGAATCTTACCGACAGGTAGAGAAGTCCGTTGAAGACAAGGAGCAAGGGAAACGGGGCAACGTAATTGAAACCGAGAACGGGAATCCGAATCTTGGTGTACACATTCCTCGCAAACGCGGTCCCTTCCAAAATGAAGGGGAACTGGGCGAGACTCGTTCCTGGAACAGAACCAGTGTTATTTCTCACCACGACCGAGTTGAAAATCCAAGGCAAATCAAGCAGACAGCCAAAGACGATGACGGTCCCGAGGTAAATCCTAGACTTGATTGGAGTAAGCCACGCTTTCGAGCGGACAGGAAAGGCGACCACCAAGTAGCGCTCAATCGTGACGAGGATCGTGATGTAAATGGACACTGATCGGCCCAAGGAGTAGAGGACATGGGCTCCTTTGAACAGCGTCAGTGTTGGCTCACCCCGACTCCAGTTTTCTACAAGAACATATTTAAAAATCCTTACTCTTTTCCTGAGGACGTTCAATTCAATATTTTAAAATCAACTTGTACACGATCTTTCTCTGGAGTGCTAACCAAGGATGAGGTAGGATCGTCGTGGAGGACACAATGCAGAGGAGACAAGAGAGCAACTCAAATATGGCCAGAATGACGAGCAAACTCTGAAGGGAGGACCCTTTCAATGATTTCCGGAGTACTAGGACGTTCAACACATTGGTCACGAAGCCGAAGAGGCCCACAACGTAAATCAGGACAACGATAAATATGCAGACGTTGTGTCCAACGGTCTGCTCCTCAGGAGACGCATTCCCGCTGGTGAGAAATCGCCCTTGATTCTTGCACTGATACACCAAACCCGGATTTCGGGTAGGAAAAATCCCGTCCTCCGAGTCGAGGAAGTAGCATGTCCAAAAGTTCAACGGTTTCGTTCGCACCTTTGTCGCGTTCATTTTGTGTGAATGACTGAAGATTATAGAATTAAATGTATGACGCGATTCTGTCCGTCTCTACTTCGGCCAAGAATGAATAAAATCAAGGAAAGTATGAATGCGTTATAAATAAATTTGAGGAAGTCTTTACTCATTTCGTTCAGGATATCAGGACAGGAAAACCCTTGTCGTGAAGAACACCGAAACCACACAGGCCAAAAGTTTGCTTACACGTATCGATCAAGGAGACAAGGCGATGATGGAGAAGAAAAACGCTATGCTTTTTTGCACATTTTTATAGTCAAACCAGTTCTCACCAATATATATTTAATTTACAATGTTTGAGTGGGCGGATCGGGGGAGCGCAAATAAAAGCGTCGTTTCGGTTGATTATATAAAATCTACAATATTTAATATGCATTATCTTGAAGGACCTGGTCAGTTTACGTATATCATAGGAACTTGGGTACATTAAAATAAAATGTGTAAAAATAATGTTTTATGTTACGAATCCAATCATTTGTGGTCTCCGTTGGAACTCCCATTCTCGGAATTCGTTTCTCCACTCGTTTGAGTTGGGGCTTCTTGCGAAGCGTCCGGTTTCCTTTGTAGGAAGGAGGGCATACAACCGGCCTTGACCTTGGCAAACTCCTCGCGGAATGACCTTCCAAACTTGTAGTACACCAGAAAGTTGACCGCAGCGCTGACCGTGACGGAGAGAACTTGGAGGAGCATCAGCTCTCGGAAGATTGTGCCTTGGACCTGAGCCGCAAACACGATGACGCAGGACACCGAGTGGCAGAGGAGGAGGATGAGAACCACAACTGAGAACATTTTCGCGGTGCTCATCTCGTTCTTTTGGCTAGAAGTCAGGGCCTGACGGCTTCTGTTCCATTTGTAAATCTGCGCGAATTACTGGAGTTTTTAATTATGCCGGAAATGATGATTTTACACATTTAATCACGAACTAAACATATTAAACTCACCGAATGGTACAGCAATCCGTTGAAGATGAGGAGGAGTGGAAAAGGCGCGACGTAGTTGAGAACCAACTGCGGATACCTTATCTTCGGGTAGATGTTCTTGGAAAATTCCGTCCCGTCCAGAACGTACGGGAATTTGGCCAAGGTCGTGTGGGGCAGAACAAAGTCGAGCTTATTCGGCCCCACCGCCGTGTTGAATACCCAGGGCAAGTCCAGCATTCCAGCGAAGATGGTCACGCTGATGAGGTAAATCCAGGATTTCAGAGGGGACAGCCAATCCTTCGACTGGACCGGGAAGGTGACCACGAGATAGCGTTCAACGGTCACCAAAATTGTGATGTAAATCGAGATGGTTCTCCCAAGAGAGAAGAGGACGTGGCCCAGCTTGAGCATTCCAAATGCGAGCTCTCCCCGATTTGCATTCTCCAAAATGACGAGGATCGCTGTCGAGAAGACGATACAAAGGACACATGCGAGCAGCTCGAAAACGGCGAGAATAACCAGCAGTCCCTTCAGGGAGGATCCCTTCAGCGACCTCCGTAAAACGAGGACGTTCACAAGGTTCGTGACAAAGCCGAATAGGCCGACGGCGTAAATGAGGACGACGAGAAGGATGCACAAGGCGTGGCCCACGTTGTCGCTGGCAGTGAGGTACTTCCCTTGAGACCGACACTCGTACACCACTCCCGGTTCCCGGGTGGGATACGTCCCGTCCTCCGAGTCGAGGAAGTAACATGTCCAAAATGTCAGAGGAATTCTTTTCACAATAGCTGCTGTAGCGTTGTACATTGTTGTGCTAGATGCTTACGAGCTTTGATGTGATTGTGACTTGAGAGAAATCTTGCGTTGATGTTTGCGGAAATGTGTTTGTGTGACTCTATCCATCCTATGTGGGTACTTCAACCTCAAAACATCATTTGTACCTATTCTATTTCATCAGTTCAATGCAATCGTTTGCTGCGTATTAGTCAAAGTGCTCATTACTACTTTGTCAACGGGTCCTACCCCAAAAAAGATAGTCATTAGCGAGTCACATTACTATTGCAGCATGGTGCGTCACCATTTGAAACCAATTATCCATCCTTACGCGTTTTCATGTTTACTCTGTCTGCTCCATTAATGTAATTGTTTGCCCTGCTCAACTAGTGACTAGGGCAAACATTTTGTTGTGCATCAATACGAAATGCGTATTACGCACTTGATTCGACTCTAGTACATAGTGGTACTCCTGTCTACATATTATGTAGATGTATACTTTTTCCAGTTGTTTGTACTGATATTGAAGACAATGCATTTCTGGAGTTCATGGGCTTTTCTCCAAGAGCTGTTCACCTTTATTCGCCTACGACAGAAAGATCAATGTGAGATGTCATTTTTTGACGCATCGCGTGCATGCTGCAGCAACTAATCGATAAGACGAATATCCAGGCAACTTGAGTCCACAACACACAACTCTCTTATTCATGAGCCGGTATGTTCGCTTTTACATTTTTCCTCATGAACTCCCTTGGCTTTCTCAGGTGAATCGCAACACTTGAAGTTAGCACACGTCTCCTCTGATGCTTTCTCCAAAAATCCAAAGTAATTTCCTCAACATTTAATTAGTTGTCATCATGGACTCGTGTGCAAACTATCAACTCGAACTTCCCTACAAACCGTCCTCAGTGGCGGTTTACTGGAAAAAGATTACGATTCCCAAGGGGCTGCCCGCCCTCCTCGAGACCTTTGTGAAGGAAGCGATCCGCGAGAGTCCGGAGGACATTTACGGCTTCTTGGCCCAGCTCACCGAATCACTGTTAGGTAAGCTCAACATAAATCATACTATTAGGGGCTGCCCGCCCTCCTCGAGACCTTTGTGAAGGAAGCGATCCGCGAGAGTCCGGAGGACATTTACGGCTTCTTGGCCCAGCTCACCGAATCACTGTTAGGTAAGCCCAACATAAATCATACTATTCAAATTAGACGTATTTATCCTTTACATTCACACGTGTAGACACACATATAATAAAATGTCTTGTTCAAGGCTCAGTATCTCTCAATTTACAATTTCGACCATGATTCAAGCTCACAAACGTGTTCATCTGAAATCATTAGGAGAACTCTTCTACAAATACATGTTTGTACACTCGATAAAGGACAGGTCACAGCTGCATCACAAGTTATGATCAGTTCGTGTAATTGATGACGTTGCATCCCATCGTACTTGTGATTTACTCACTGTTTACAAATACAACGCTGTGCATGTCTCAATTGCAAGCGGACATTCACATCGACCTTTTATACGCAGCCGAAATGTAATATATAGCAACATTCTTATCTTATCCTCCCCAATTTAAACATTGCAGTCCAAGAGATCTCTGGCACACATATTTGGGATGAGACGAACTGTTCTTGCTCAAACTGAGACATTCCATTTGCACTGAGCATCTTGTCGCTGCATTTTGGGAGCAGTCATTTTTTCACAAGATTTGCGAGGATACATATCGTTTCCCATTCATCACAAGACGAAATGCGACCCAAAACACGATTTGAGATAGAGAGACTCAGTGGTCGCAATTAATGAAGCTTGTAGTCTCTCTGCATTCTGCAGATGATACTTTTTAATTGTTTATAAAAAGGAGTACAAAAACTTTGACTAATTTTCACAGTGAACTCGCTCTGCTCCTCGTTCGGAAAAATGCGCAAATTATCTGCATTGAGAAATGCGACAGTAATAGGATGCAAATACGGACATACGGGGAATGCACAGCATTAGAGTTTATAAATAGGACCCACCACGTACTTCCTTGGTGTATGCTTCAATATTAGCAAATTTCTTTCGGAAGGAGTGATTAATTTTGAGCAGTTGCTCAACATTGCACACAGTGTAATGTTACTGTTCCTGCAACAGTATAACATCTCCGTACGAACCTAATACGCAGTTTGTATTCATCTTTGACATTTGATATTGGTTCCCATTTTTAATTTAATTACCTCGTCAAGCCGCACACATTTCCTTCTGGCATTGCAGTTTACTTTTCAGTTTGGAAAATTCAGTTAATTTCATGCTCCTTAAACATGGAGTGCAGGCCCTGTTCTCTGAAGCACTCTACGTTTTTCATGATCCGCAACCAATTTCTTTTGTCTTGCCCGAACCCAAACATTTTCCACGGGATCGACTAACTCCTGCCAACATCCAGATAGATGTCTTGTGTGTCATGCTCTTTTTCTCGTAGACAAAATGTAAGATTCGAACCGAATCCGAATCGCGTCTCCGTGACTTCTCTCTCACAACAGCAACACGCTACGAAATGATTGTGTGACGCGAGCGTGAGTGAAGTTTGTGATGCAAGCACGTTTTGAAAAATGTTTTGAAGTCAGTCTTGGCACATGCATACTGCCGAGATGATCACTCCACCACGCAACTCCATATCCCACCATGTGGAGTGTGTGCGGAATTCCGATTTGGGATTTTCTAATATCCTTAACTTCCTCCGAGCGTCATGAGAGCGTAAAAAACACATACGCAAGCATCTCATCATCACCATCGCACGTTCAACGTTGAGTGAGGATCGGGGTACACATGAAAAATAATGCGAAACTTTTATATTTAAGACAAAAGTTGTATGAAAGGCAGGGATTCATGTGTGGAGGCACATAAAATAATGTGTACCTCATACAAAACCCACAGCGCAAGGCGAGGCTGTATCGTCCATTCATCCAAAGAGAATTATTGTGGAGCTTTAAAATCATATCGACTTCGCCAAGTCAATGCGCAGTGTAGATAAAGTGCAAATAGCGTTCAAGAAATCGAGCCAGCGAGAGAGTCACTTTTCAATGTACTTTAGCCGAAGAACAAAATCCCAAAAAGCCACAGTAAACAGCTCATAATTTTTCTTCATAAAAATAGTACATACATGGATATATACAATCTCCCATATAGTCGTGTGGAAAACCAGAAACATCCGTTTCGTCTTCCTCATTTTTCATCTCCAAATAAAAACGTATCACTCAAAAATTAGACACATATTTACCCTCTCACACTCTGAACAAAAAGTGGGCAACGCGCTTGAAACTTTTCGTCTCAAAGAGTGTGTCTTCACAGTCGAAATTTGTGTTACATAACGAAGTGTACGATTTGAGATTTCTTCGACTAAATCGATCGTGGGTGGCAACGACAGTGTGGTGGAAAAGTGTCAGAATTTACTGTGAGTGTAACCTTCAAGGGTCTCTATAAAGTTCATACCAAGTCATTCGTGATTGTATCAGAAGCGTTGCAGACGTTTGGAGTGATTTATTAGAGTGTGACACAAACTGGTCTTATGTCCAGCCCAGCTTTCTTGAGTCACTCGCCGGAAGCCGAACCAATAAAGCACAGTGATACTAAAAGTACTGGTCATCTCTTGACACGCATCCTCTCCCGACTCGTGGTGGCGATGGGGTGCATTTTCAGTTTCTTCTCGGCAGGGCCGTACAACCTCAATCGATGGTTCACAAAAGGTGAAGAAACTCAAGCAAGGCACTTTCGATAATTAAAGCGCATACACGTGTTTCATGTACCCAATAATCGTACCAGCGTAGAGAACCTTTTTAGGTCTTACTTTGACTTCACATTTTTACCGTATTGTGTACACACAAAGATGTGTCAATGATACAAACTTCGGCGAGAGAGATAAGGGATTTATATTGATTAACAAAATTTTTTATTGGAATCCCCTCAAACTTTATGCATGACTTGGCAAATGTTATCAAATGAGATTGTACCTACAGACAGTTTTGTGTACTCGATTTAGTCGTATTCAAAAATGTTTCAATCTGTAAACTGCAACGGCTCACCAAATGAAAGACTATTAAAAATTGAGCATGTGTGGTATCCTTGAAAAAGAAAAACTGCATTCGTGTGTATCCTTGAACATGGCTCAGAGATTTGTTTCAGAAATATGAGCACATTATAAAGCAGCATAAATCACTGTGATCGGTATTTTCTTGAATAGAATAGTAGAACATTGCAGCGGGGGTATTCTCGTGGCTGCAATGTGTTTCAAGAGATGAGATGTGGATTTTAATATGTGTTGCTGTATGCGTGTGTTATGTAGCAAAGCGTTCGGAAGAGCAAGGGGCGGAGCCGGCGGCCTCGTCACCTCCGACATCCGCTGTAGGTGAAGACGGGAAGGAAAAGAAGCAAGTGGACGAGGAGAGTCCGCTCCTTGACTCAGTCTCTGCCGCCATCCCTACTGCATACTACAACCTCGAAAACCAGCAACAATCCAGTGTCCTCGTCGATAAGGAGAAATCCGAGCCGGTGGTGGCAGTCAGTGGTGAGTCACCTCCATCCTCTCCACCCCATCATGTGGAGCGCTCGGCTTTGACGGAGGATAAGGAGGAGGCACTTGCGGAACAGGAAGCCGCCACCAAGATCCAAGCAGGCTTCCGCGGCTATCAGGCCAGAAAGGTGGTCAGAGCCCAGTTGGACGAGCAAGCAACCAAGTCAGGTACGTACCTCAACAAAGCACCAGATAAACATGCTCGTTTTTGCACTCTCTCTCTGCAAATGCCACTGTTCTCACATTTGGGGTTACACAGAAGCTATTCTCTTCTGTGTTGTATGGTTATCATTTCGTCATTGTTATCGCTGTGTTATCGATGTGTCGCCGTTATGCATGATTTGAGCTCGACTTCAATCAACGGCACATAACGGTGCTTACAAGTGACGTTTTGGGCACCTTAATGGCTAAGCAACAATGGATAACACGTTACATGCAGCATTTACATGATTAAAATTTTTATTTGCGATGTCGCTATTTGTAGTGCATGGCCATGTCAAGGGTTGATGTACGATAGAAAATAATCGTAAGGTAGCTGTCAGTCTGAGAAACTTTTAGATGAATAGTCTGTATTGCCAAATATTCATTTAGAAGCGAATAGTGATTAAAATTATGTCTCAAGAAAACCTGTAATTCATTCCATTCCTTGTCTGGCAAGAATTTAGAATTTTTTGACACGGAATGGAATTTCATGGATAGCGTTATATTTTTANGACACGGAATGGAATTTCATGGATAGCGTTATATTTTTAAAAAATGTTCCATTTTCTCTACAATGCAAAGTCTACACGCTACCAAAAGCGCATTTTATTTATATTTCAAAATTAATGGAGATGGACATGGAATGATTTTTTTCACTATTTGGTAGTAATACTAAAGTACATGATTTTTTACGCAAAAAGTTGGTGGTCACTATTATTATCATATTGGTAGAACTGCTTTTTAACCAGGGATCCCATTTCTGTGTATTAACACCAGCTTTCATGTCTGTAGGTGTCGCTAATTTCTCTGCTTGCCTATCGCTTTTTATTACATGAATGCCGTTGGCGAGCGAGTTTAATAGTGTTACATTAACATTTCCTTGTGGTTCGACATTTTTTGCTTGTTACCCACATGCTGCTCCTTCAGAATCCCCCACTCCACAGGAAGAAGCCGCCGGACAGGAGCAAGCTAGCCCTTCCGAATCCCCAGAAGATGTCCCCGCTCCACCGATGACCCCGGATGAAGCTCAGGACGAAGAGATTGCTGCCGAGATCAAAACCCCTCTGGAAACAATTCGGGAGGAGTCGTTCGACTTGTCGAGCTCCTCTCCACACGCACCCCCACCTCCATCGAGCCCTTCACAAGAGAAGAATGACGACAGCGAGAAAGATGAACAACGAGCCGCAGAGGCTGGGGAATTTACGCGGTCGCAACTTGGCAAGCTCCAAGACGTCATCATCGAAGGTATTGAGGAGGACGTCGGAGACAGCGGTGGTGAAGCGGTTGCAGCTGTTGGCGAGTCCTCCGCTGCCAACTTGGCGAGCAAGATGTTCAATCTGGACGAGATCTCCACGGAAGAGATCGCTTCCGCACTCCAAGTGGCCGACGACTCTGAGGATGGTGGAGAGGATCCAAGTTTGCCGAGCGGAACAAAAGGGTCGGATGTTCAGGAGAATGACATAGATCATAAAAATGATGAAATGCCTCATGAGCTGTCATCCTCCATGCACGATGAAGATAACGTAAATGACGAGGTGGCTCCCAGCCAACCGGGTGACCAACAGAGTGAGATTGTGGATGCCACATCGCCGCCCCCTCAGCATCAAGATGACGACGTAAGTGATGGGACGCAAAGTCCCGAGAGAGTTGATGGTGCCGATGCCGTGGAGGTCACGACGCAAAATCAAGACGAGGCGATTAATTTATCATCGCCATCTGCTCAACCCATCGACGAGGAGAGTGGCAATGGTGGTGATCAAAACGCAATTTGTGGAGATGATGAGGCTGACGCGGAGGCGGACGAAAATAAGAGGAGCAACGACGATGAAGTGGTCGGGGCTGCTGGGGCTGAGGACGATGACGATGAGGAGGGAAATGCGACAGCAAATATTGGCGATAATGTTGTTGGCGTGCCACATTCCATCGAAGAAGTAGGTCAACCAGCCGAGGAGGAGGTGGAGGCTATTGGTGAGGATGGCGATGAGGGAACGCAACAAGCCACGAGCATCGCACTCACAGAGAGCAGTGGCGAGCGAGAGGACACTGAGATTGCGACTCCCACCGACTTTTCAAATCAAGAGGAAAACAAGGAGGAAGAGGCACAAGAAGGGTCCGTAGAACCTGCCCAGGTGGAAGCAATGATGGAAGCGGCGGAGACTTCTTCGGCAGAGGTTTCGAGTGAGAGTGGACTAATTATGCAGGTGGAAGTAAAACCAAGCGAGGGTACTGGAGCAGAAGCCCCTCCCGAGGTGGAAGTGAAACCCAGCGAAGGTACCGGAGCAGAAGCCCCTCCCGAGGTGGAAGTGAAACCGAGCGAGGGTGCTGGAGCAGAAGTCCCTCCTGAGGTGGAAGTAAAACCGAGCGAGGGTACCGGAGCAGAAGCCACTCCTGAGGTGGAAGCGAAACCAAGCGAGGGGGTCGGAACAGAAGCCCCTCCTGAGGTAGAAGTGAAACCGAGCGAGGGTACCGGAGCAGTAGCCTCGCCGGAGGCGGAAATGAAACCGAGCGAAGGTGCCGTAACAGAAGCTCCTCCTGTGTTGGAAATGAAACCGAGCGAGGGTGCCGTAACAGAAGCTCCTCCTGTGGTGGAAGTGAAACCGAGCGAGGGTGCCGGAGCAGAGATCCCTCCTGAGGTGGAAGTGAAACCGAGCGAGAATGCCGGAGCTGAAGCACCTCATAAGGTGGAAGAAGCAAAAGGGGCAGATGAAAATGCAAATCCTGCCTCAGCTCCAGAGCCCCAACCAGAGGAAAAGCCAGCAAGTCCCGATTCGACTGAGGTTGCTCCTAAAGAGCTCAGCTCACCGGAACCAAGTGCAGAGACCCTACCATCTCAGGAAGGATCGAATGATCCATGTGGAGAAAGTGCGAAATCGCCTGAACCCCCAATTCCAATATTGCGCCCAGAATCTGGAAACGAAGCAGAATCTGCACTTTCACAACCACCTCCCGATCCGTCACAGTCTCCATCGGCAGAAGAGAAATCTAAGGAGGATGTAGCTCCTCCTACCCCCAGCGAGTCATCGCCTACAGAAATTGCAAAAAGTCCGGATCCAGAACCATTTGACCAAGTGAAGAGCCCGGAACCTGCACAAACAGAATGTGTGAAACCTTCAGAATCTCAAGCAACGGATGATGTAAAGAGCTCAGACCCCGCAAAAGATCCCTCTGAGGCAGTGGTAAGTCCTGAACCGCAGCCCAGTCCCACCGAACAAATCGCGGACAACAAAGAAGCACCCACCGCATCCCCGCCGCCATCCACAGAAGTTGAGCAAACACCAAGCAAGACTGATTCCACTGAATCTCCACAACCCGAAGCGACCAACCCAGTGTCGCCTCCACCTCCATCCTCTGAAAGCAGTCCAACTCCGGCCACCTCAGAGGAGAAATCTGACACTCCCACCAACGCCACCGAGACCCCGGAAACGCTTATCCAGAACGAACCTGCTTCTCCACCAGAGCCGGTGGAAAGTGCTCCCAGCAACGACCCCGCTTCCGCAGCCAATGACGCCTCCGTAAGTCCGGGAGTATCGGAATTTGACCAGGCTGCGGCAGCAATTGCGGCCAGTAGTGTTGTGGCGGAGTGTGCGGTGGAAACGCCCATCGAAAGTACTACCACCATCATTTCTTAAAAAAAAATCTCCAGTCCAGTGTGCACACCAACCCATCTCTTAAATCTTCTACACGTAGCTATCCAAAACTTATTATTGTAGACTCCACCTCCGTCGTAACTCATTGTGTGTGTGATTCGTCAAAAACTTTTTAGGTGTTTTTTCTCTCTGTCCAAAATATCTCTCTAGTCCCTCTCGGTTGACTTTCTCTCTGTGTGTGTGTATTGTTTGTGTGTGTCCACGATGTTTGACTCAGTAATCAGTAATAGACAAGAACAAAAAATTTATGAAAACTAAGCCGGAGAGCCTTTTTACAAGCATATACCCATGCATTCATGCCAACTTTATGATGACCGTGTGTTCTTATATAAAACATGCGCAGCAATAAAAAGAGAAGAAGAGAAGCAAGCCAAGGCTCAAGAGTCTTCCCCACCTCCCCTCCCCGAAAAGCCTGCAGTTAAGCCACGAGTAAGCAGCAGAAGAGGAAAGGGAGTGGAGGTAGAGGAGGCAAATAGCAGTCCCGTCCTTCGTCGACCGAAATCAGGTCCAGGTCGAAGTCGGGTGACCACCTCCAAGTACCGCTCGGGTCTGGTGATTGACAATCAGTAAGTGTTCAGAAGAGACCGGCGATACCTGCTTGAGGTGGTATTAAAAATGCGAATGTATTGCAGAGTGTCTATGGAGGAGATGGAACGCGAGATCGAGAGCGAAATGATGACATTGTCCCAGGTGGGGGTAAGTAAAAAGGCAAAGATTGACATCGACAACGCTGCTCCCACAGCTGAAGAAATGCCTGTTCCAGCTTCTCCAACAGCTTCCTCCATAACTGAGTCAGATCCTGCTGCCCGACTGTCTTACGAGCCTCCACAGGGAGGTGATACTACCTTCGCTTGTAGCAATGTCAGTAGCTCTTTGGCCAGAGGTGGCAAACCACCTCCTCTGGCTTGCCTCCGCTCTCGCTCCTATCCAGGTTCCCATGAGGAGGAGCACTATTCGCATAGTCCAGTTGGAGGAGCTGGCTTTGACGAGGGCGAGGAGGATCGCGGAGTACTCAATCCAGACCCGGACCTGATTGACCTCGAATTAGACCCTGACTACATCAACAGAGCGGCCACAAAAATTCAAGCGAATTTCCGGGGCTACCGAGTGCGCAAGTCTTTCAAAGGACCATCATCAGGTAGTACGTAAACGTCAATCCCTCAATGCCGGTTCACTAAGTGAAATCCACTTACACTCCAGAATTTTTGTGAGAATAGACAAAAAGAGGGAGTCTCACGACACCCAAAACGACCAGGCCGAGGAGAGAGCGTTAGCAATGGAAACTCACGAGCGACTCCAAGAACAAAGCGACGACTCTCCAGAGCGTTCCCACTCTTCTCCAGGTTACAATACGATGATAAATTCGATACGAATTGATGTGATGCGATAACCCAGCGAGTCCAATTTGTGCAGAACCTGAGAAGGCAGCTGCCAAAATCCAAGCCAGCTTCCGGAGTTACAAGGCGCGACAAAACTTCCACCAAAAGAAGAAGGCGGCCATCACGATCCAGGCGAACATCCGAGGCTATCTCACTAGAAAACGACTGGCGAACCTCCGCAGGTACAGCAGCATAATTATTACGGCAATTGTTGTCCAGCCACATTGACCCGACACCTTTTCCCATTGCAGACGAAGTTTCCAAAGAAGACGGTCCTCCGCGAAGGCCTTTCAGAAGGAGCTGGACAACCTGCGGAAAGTTAACGAGGCAGCCATCCAAAATCCAAGCGGTTTTTCGAGGGTAATTTGGTGTTACCATTCTTTGAGTCCTCCTCTTCTAACATGACTGACAAATGCCATTTTTTTCGTTCTCTACAGAAAAAGTGATGCAGAATTAAGTTTTGGTTTGGCAAATGACTCATTTTGTACGCTTCCAGCTTGCATGCAAAAGCAGTTTTTAATAATTTCACTGCTGCCAATACGACAGAGCCATGTGCACCCTGTCTGCGTCGCTACTCGCTGCGTCACTTTATGTTGCGTTGTCGCCTTGAAGTTTTCAATGTCACTCCGAGAAATAACAAGGATTGAATGCACTTTTTGTGTTCCCTATTATGCTCTTGTGGCAAATGCGCCATATGGAGATTTTGCAAATATGCGATGATAACAGAGCAATACACGTACATATGTATTATATGTAAATACATGCAAAATCTTACAATTCATATTATGTTTTCATATCCTCCTGAAGATACCAAGTACGATCGAAGATGCCGAGGAGCAGTATGATAAATGAGGGAGACTCTCAAGTCATCGACGAGTAAAGAAGTTTTTAAAAATCAAGTCGGCTGGTGTGTGCGCAGTGAAGATCTGCCAAGACAGACGTCGTCGTTATTCGCTCTCTGAAGAGACCTTCACAAAAAAGCCTGCATCTCTTTAAAAAAAATATTTTTCTTGTTCCTTATCACTTTCCTGTGTAAAATATTATTATACGAATATGTATTATGCATACAAAAAATACGTACATGTATCATCCTCTCGGCAGATGAACCGTTTTTTCGCGTGTGCCCCGAAATAGACGGAGCTGGCTTTGTGTCAACTCCGTGAAGATCAAGGCTGGGAAAATGTGCAACATTTTAATATATCATCGCGTATTTCGGATGATGATCATCCAAAAGTCTCCCTTTCTCTCTCTGTATTGCTGAAGCTGAATATAATGACATACGTCACTCGCTGCATTATATAAACTTGTATGTGTATATGCAACCTGAAAGACTAAAAAAGTTCTAACTAAATTGTGGATGTTTAGGTAAGATACATATATATTATAATAGAGTGGTACAGAGATTGTAAACTGTGCTTATAGTTGTCCATAAATGATGATAGACGAAGGTTAATGTGAGCGAGTATTTCGTGTGACGCAAAATAAATACTAACGAGATACTATTTCAATCACGTAAACAGATTCGAGACATTTATTGCCGGTAATAATGATTTTAATTGCGCACAATGAGCTGAGCACAGAGGATGACGAGGAGGAGGGAGAATACGGTGGCGAGGCTGAATTGGGTTTTGGAGGAGGTTCCGCCCATGCCTCCTGCTTGACTAGCGAGTTCTTCCATGAGGAGCTCTTCCTTGTCGGCGTCCAGAGTGAAGATCTGCAGTTCAATAAGACATTTTGGTATTTGCGATAATAACATGAAATGATTGGGGTATGTGCGGGTGGCATACATCGTCATTCCACAGGATCGGCACCATAACAGGCTTAAACTTCTTGAAGTAGTCGAGACCAGGAAGGGGCTTGATCCAAACGTTCCACTGATAGCGCTTGTGAAAGTTGATCACTGCACCGGTCACCTAATTATTGACAAACTGACTTTAACTCT
>JAHZMW010001262.1:0-12104 GCA_027743745.1 Alloscopus bannaensis | reverse complement strand
AATACTTTCACTAATTCTGAGTACTACAGGATGTAGGGAAGTTTAGGATAGAATCAGCGGATAATTACACGAAAATCTGTGGGCCTCTTTTTGTAAATGCGTGTTTTCGATGATTTGTTAGGAGGTTTTTACGAGTAAACACCACACATTAAACTTGACTTATAAGGGAAGAAGGGAGAGGTGAATAAATGTGGTCTTCTTCAAATCTTGTAGCAAGCCAATGGCTTGTCGCGATTTTACACAAACCAAGGCAATGTAGCAGCTTCTCCAATTTTTATAACCAGTATGTTTCTTAGTTTACGTACGCAAGTTGATCTTTCAGTTCAAAACGCGAGTTTGTGATACAGCCTGTCTGTGCTCTGAGGTTTATTTGTCCAACCCCGCAATACTCTTTTCAATATTCAACGTTACAGGACAAGTTTTGTTTAGTGGTTCTCTCCCTCTTGATCTTCTTATGCAGTGATATCAGGATAATAAGATGGTGGTCATTGCATGGGCTTGGCTCTAGAATCCCCTCTTCGTCTTGAAGAAGGAGAAAAAACAACTTTTGTTCAAAAGGAGCAGCCTCAGCATCATCCCTGTCTTTTGCACCTTCATTAAAAACTCGCAGTCGTAGACACATTTTCATATTTGTGTGTATGTCATGAAGGGAGAATTTAGTGTAGAAAAAAAACTGGAAATT
Source organism: Alloscopus bannaensis (assembly GCA_027743745.1). NCBI lineage: Eukaryota > Metazoa > Arthropoda > Collembola > Entomobryomorpha > Entomobryidae > Alloscopus > Alloscopus bannaensis. The sequence continues at coordinate 11,422 of JAHZMW010001262.1, read as the reverse complement.
TTAGAGGTGTGAACAACAAGCGTAGATAGCGCAAGGTGATATGCAAGTTACACTTTGAAAAGCTTGAAAATGTTTGTATACCAAAACCAGAACCGTTTAGTCGTTTAGCCAAGTCAGAATTGTGATGCGTTTGTCTATGATGAAACGATTATAAGTTCATTAATGTAATGTTTTTAAAAAAATTAACTACTGGAAATGCGTACAATATGTATGTGTTGGAGAGATAAAAATAATTTGATATTACGTGATTTCTTTGGTACTCCCGATTTAAACGCTTACACAACTGTCACATTATTTTTTCCGTTCCAGTGTTTTTCAAATAAAAATGACGATGCTACGAAGTTTTTCCACTCGAACAAATGCCACTGAGTACATCAGGATGTACGTAAGAGTTCCGTTTAAAAATTAAGAGTCAGAAAGACGTCATCTCGTGTACCTCATATAGCTTTGAGACTAGGAGACGCTTCTGTTTGGATTCACGATATGAATCGTTTTGACTACTACGAAGGGCATAGTGAAGCCGTGTTGGTAAGCTGAGGTGAAGTATTGCGAAAGGAAGTTGGTGACGAATCAATTGATACTGTGAGACACATAATTAACATCTTGAATCTATAACTCATCTGAAGAGAGTAGTTGTGACTCTCCGTTGAATTCAAAGTGATAATTAGCATTCCTGTAAAGAATTACCAAACATGATCGCTTACAATGTCAAATCAAAGATGATAAGCTCAGTTCAGGAGAATACATGAGTTTTTTCAAAAGCTTAATTATAATTTCATGTTGACTCGAATCCCAAAGAGTAACCTTTGAAATATTAAATGGGAGTTGATGGCACCACAAGGAGATCTCGTAATGAATTTTTTCCTGCTCTTTAAGCACTCTAAGAAAAAATGGACAAGATTTATGGGTATGTTATCCTGTGCGCGAGTAAATGTGTTACGAGCCATAAGCAGATCATTACAGTCATGCAAAATTTTCTTGATGACGACAAGTAGTTCCTTCCTGGGGAATGACGTAGATGGGTGAATTTAAACGCGAGCCCTGTTGTGCAAGGAATGTCTTTCTCTCGGTGACTAAATACATGGTTAAAAGTGAGCTCCTATAGCGTGGCATGCTCACACGAGTTTATAGATGTTGACATTTCGCCGATAACAAGGAGTTCTTCTAACTGCGTTTTGATATATTGTAATGCTTGCGCAGACTGGAGGTTATAGGTAGAATGTGGAGTGTGAGGCGCAAAGCCTTCCTCTCTCCAGCCATCCGCTAGGAATGACGTCATTGTTATTTCCAGCCCTTTCCTCGTCTTGCCTAAATCTCACGAAAAGGAAAGTGAAAAAAGGTGGTGGTGGTGGGTAGAGGCTCGAGTTAGTTTTACTGTGGAGTTACTACAAGCGTCTGTACTGCGAGTTGGAGCACACGGGTTGGTATCACTTGCACAGGAAAAACTCTGCGAGTGTTGGTGGAGAAAGCATCCCTTAAAAAACTCTGTAGGTTGTGTGATGGAGAAAGTGGTAGAAGTGGTACAGCCTAAACATTGAGGGATCGTGATGCACGGTGTGTTTTATAGGAACAATGAGAGCTTATACAGCTTGTATATAGTTTAGTGAGGCAGAATTGAGAGAGTTTGATGTAGTAGTTGGTTTCAGTGTAAATTTCTCAGCTTAATTGGAACTTATTTTGATTTGCAGATTTACCTGAACTTTCACCACTTCATAAATACGTTCCAGACCTAGGGGATGACGATGTTTTTATGGTAAGGATACTAAGATGAGACATACTGGAGCTTTCTTGCACTATCTCACATTGCCCATACTCCATCGTTTGGAGTTGTTAAGACCTCAACGTCTTATTATTTGCAGGCCCTCGATCTTCCGGTGGAAAGAGATTCGTTATCGTCTGGATCAGGGAGTGCATCGGGAGGTCATCAATATCCCCCTCCAGCACACCTGCACCGCATGTACTTCACATCGAAGTCAAGTTGTGGAGGTGGGATGAAGGAAGGGGTGGGTGGGAGTAGTTGTGGTGCTTCGTACAGTAAAGAATTTCACTCGATGTCGTCCAAAGATAAATACTCCGACAGGGACTTGATTAGTTGTGACAAAGATTACAGAGAAGACGAGCCGTACTCGTCGTACGTTCAATTTTCAAGCAGAGATCGACCTCATGAATACTCGTACCCCGTCGTTCAGCCAAGTGCTCCTAAGAAGCACAGTCCATCGGAGCATTCCACTAGTGGATCCTTAGGAGCGGTGACCTGTCAGCCGAAGAAACCTATCCAGCTGGATCCCCTAAGCCTACAACCGCCACCCCTTCTTCCTACGAAATCCAGCGGAAGCACCAAAAAGAAAAGGTGTCTATTCATTTAACACACAAAAAACACTGTCAGACAAAAGGAAATAATTTTAATAGCTATAACAGATGAAAAGAACGCAAAACGCTTTTTTAAAAACTCACGTATAAAAATGCATCTATTAAACTATAAATCTATATTTAAAAGTTTTCTCTTTTGTGTCCATCCATGTAAATACGATGTATTTTACTGGAGTNACGCTTTTTTAAAAACTCACGTATAAAAATGCATCTATTAAACTATAAATCTATATTTAAAAGTTTTCTCTTTTGTGTCCATCCATGTAAATACGATGTATTTTACTGGAGTAGTAAAGAGATTTTACCGTTGTATACCTGACATTAACCCGATGACATTTTTACTTTCACTTCACTACATCAATTCCTTAGCTGTACTTCCTTTCAATACTCTTACTCATCATCACGGAGAGAGGGATAATGTATAAGGAGTTTTGTATATTTTACTACTACTTCTTGCCAAAAAATGGACTTTCACTAGGGTACACCATAGTTTTAAAATTGTAACAAAAGGATAGGATATTTTCACTAATAGAATAAAATTCTTCTCATTTTGCATCATCCTTATTTATACCTTCTCCACTTAAAACTGAGAAAGACCGTTTGAGCGACGGTTTGAGAAGATGTACTAGCAAGGCAACGCAACTCAATCATTTTATATTTTCTGATAACTCTGTTCTGGCACACTTTAGTTTTTGAATCATCCAGATTCTCCAAAAATTTTCATTCTTCTTGACCCACCTTTCGTTGTAATTAATTTCTTTCAGTTTCATTTTTATAAACATTTATTGAAAGTTATCTGAACACTGACTGCATGCATAAACTGTTCAAGTTTCTGTATTCTCCTTCCCTCGTTACTTTACTTTCTCCTTGTGGTCACTTGCTGTGCAAGACTTTCTCTGGGGAAATTTGGGACTCCCTGCACAAACGTAGAGGTAAAAGTGGATCGGAATAATGTTATATGGACCGTTACTTTCCTTGAGAAGCCATTATTGACGGCAATAGAAAAAAAGCTACTTGACTGTTGCAGTAAGTTTCCCTCTATACTAAACGATCATACAGTTTCTTGTAGACTCTAAACATAAAGCGTCCTCTCTTCTGCACCAGAACCACCAAATTTTTAAAAAAATAAAACTGTATCTCATCTTCCACTTCTATCATACCATCGCTCTCTCCTTTGTTGCTGCTCTTCTGCTTGTTCTTCAAAGAGAAAACAACTACACACTCTCAGTGAAAGTTAACTTGTGCTTGTGTGTAACGTGAGGGGGTGAAAAAGAGGGTAAAAAATTCTGAACGTGTTTCGTTTAATTACTCGCAGAACCTGTGGAAAAAAACGGAGGTGCAGGGACTGTCATGAAGTATATTCAGAAGACTCTAATCCAAAAGGGTCTTGTAGTGCCGGGCCGGATCCAGTGCGCGACGGGATTGAGTTCCTTACTTGTATGGGGTGTGCGCGCGGGATGTTGTACCACTGTTTGTCAGGGTCGGAAGGTGATGTTCCTCCTCATCCTTGTGCTTTAAGACATCATCGATGTTCAAGAAGGTGGCTAGCCCTTGGCTTTCTCTCTCTCATTCTCCCGTGTTTGTGCCTCTACATCCCTTTCGAAGGCTGTCATCGGGCGGCGACTTCGTGCGCCTTGTGTGGCGCTCGTCATCACCCATCCTAGTCGACAAATATTGGTGTAACCTGTTCCAATTAATTTTATTTACTATCAAGTCTATTATTATTGTTATTACTGTCCTTGCAAGTATACGGAATCACGTGGACGTACAATCATCCAGATCGGATTGTATATATTGCCTCCCCGTTTTTCGGAACGCTATAAAACTCGGTGGAGAAAAGATGTGAGACAAAAAAAAACTCTTAATGGGGGGTACGCAATGCTGAAATATTTTTAGTAGAACAGTGGGTTTTTTGCACTCTCTGCATATAAAAAACTGTTGACAATTACTACTAAATGTATTTAATGTTATTACTGCTAATACAATTATGGATGTATATAACTTTATAAATATTGCAGCGAGTGACCCCTCCACAAGCGTTAAATCTATGAGAAAAGAATCTGTGTACTAAAACAAATCGTATATATTTGTCATATTATGTAATATGTATATATAACTAGTATACATATTTTGTGTCTACGCTGCAGTTAAGAAAGGATCTTAAGATATTTTGTGAATCTGTATGAAATCTCCTACATCATGGTTTACATTCGCTACTCCAAAGATTTTGTGTACAACTTAATTATTATATATTAATTGGTCAATAATCTGAATATGAGTGCACGGTCCAACATACCGACACACACAACAATAAATCCGTGTGAACTTGAGATTATGAGACAAACTGAAATGTGGGTGCACGATGCAAAAAAAATCTTCAACCAGAAAATGTTCACTCTCATTAATCTCTCTAATGACCTATCTATTGTTTAAACTTTTATCTTTGTCCAATCAACAAATGTCCAAAAGCTTTACTGTTACTTTAAAATGTTTTCTAAGTAGATTATTACTGTTAACCCTAATGCGAAATTCTGCGGGAGTAGCAGCTAGAAACTTTTGTAGCGCAATCATTTTGACGAGTTTTCTTAGTTCATGTAATCAGCATTGAATATTTTTTTAAAAATTCATGTGTCCACGAAAATTTCAAAACGTACAATAATTATAGATACAAGTACTGAATGTCGACAAATGTTGAAATGAAGCCTAATAAGCTTCTGTGAGTGTAACTCGAAGCAGTACATGTTTGTAAGTTGAGATTTTTACATACTCTTCAAAAAAATTAATCACGCTATGAAACGAGATGTTAATTTCTTCTGATCTTTCGCACCCACCAATCTAAGAGAGCAAAAATGTTTAGTTTTTACATACCTATATTTGCTGGGACATACATTTGTGCATTTATTTGAATGTTTTGGTTGTTGTAAGCATGGTCTCACGTTTAATCTACAGCTATTCGACGTTGACAGCGACAAGTATAGATAGAAGCCTAAACCTGGTTTGCGAATCGATAATTTGTTAACTACCAGTGACCAAGAGTCGAGTGAACTTTATATTTTGGAGTTTTCATACATATTATATAATATTTATATACCACAAGAAATGAATCCTCTCAGGTGTTATTGATTTTATATTAATGTTTCTGAAAATGTTGTACTTTATATTAACCATACATAAGGTTTTGTTGAATCATTGTACGTTTATGTTTGTCAATGATATCTATTGATAGATACATAATTGCAATGCCGAAAAATGACGAAGCTCAATTAAACGTATACATAACATTGGAGAATGCAGTTTCTTTCATACGTATTCAATATCAAATCAAGTCCTACTCGTAAAATTAAAAAGTTTGAAATCAGAGAACATATTGCGCACCTGAATTAAGTAAAACCGTAACCGTAAACTTTATTGTCATATAGTTGACCATATAACTTCCTAAAAAATCTTGACTAAAACAAGGTATATAAAACTTGGGAGCAGTACAACTCACTGATAGTCAGTAACGAGTGCTCCCTACGTTTACAAGTATGTAAAATTTAAAAATATGTAAAAACGGAACAAATTACTGCTCAGGCATATCAATAACACTGGACATTTCACTCCTAGCATAAGTATTATAGAGATATTTCGGTAAGTTGCAGATTTCTTGAAAACAAACAAACTCCTTCCAGTTACCTTGCTCACATTGATACTCCTCAGAAGTACACGGACGTATATTTTTTACACCATCGTTTGCAAGGGTGATTTCTTCTTGGGTACTTGACAAACACCAGTCATCGACAGCACTTGCTCGATAATGCGTTTATAATGCCACGCATCTCCACTAACTCGTTTACGACGAATACCAATCACATTGAGGTATTCGATGAGAACAACTTCCAGCTCAAACTTGACTGAATGTCCCATTTTGCTAACCAACCGATAACTAAAATGCACAAAATGAATGCAAGGTTAATGCCACTCAAATCCCGTATTGATTAATTTCATATTCGATAACATGTTCAGAATAATAAGAATTACTACTAACCCTTTCTGTACGCAGTCTATTCCAATATTCGCAAGTGAAGCCTTTAGTTCCGCCAAAACCGCATCTGCGTCCGTGCTGGCAGTTGTCGAAATATTATGGGCGCACTAAGAAGTGAAAAAAGTGATTTTAATCAAATTCAATTTTTTCAAGCAATTTTATCATATAAATACAGATATATTTAATATGTACTAGAAAAAACCATACCTTAATAGGATTCTCGATTGTCCTCAACTTCTTCGATTTATTGGTTTCTAGGTGTCAGAATTAACTTCATCTTATCCAATCCTCGTTCTAAGCTTCCCAAAACTTTCCTCCTCGCTGGACTAGGCAAACCAGGACTATGCTGAACGGACGGAATTTTCCTAAAAGGAAATGAATCAAAATTTATTTCAAATTTCGTTGCTTACTTTTGTAAGTTTACTAAAGCAATAATGTAGTCATGCTATTAACTAATCAATTTACCTGTCTCTAACTGGCGTCTTATATGAATCCGTAAAAACACTGTCGGCAGATCGAGCTGGCGAGAGATTATTCATGCCACCGGCATTTCCTTTAAGTCAAATAAAAGTTTAATATAAACACAGTCATAACCCCAGCACTAACGTTAAGTTCCCGAATCATACGCACCATCAACAGGCAATCGTGGTTTCTTTGGTGTTGGAATTCTGGGCTTCGCAAAATCTAGTTCACTTATGTTTTCTTTATTATCATGCAAATTGGAATCTACATCGGCTACTTTTGGACTTCCTATTGTCAACAGATTACAGTCGTCCAAACCTCCTTCCATTGAGACATGGCGTGACGGGGTACTGGCGATAAGATCGGAATCTTCGCAAGCCAAGAATTCAGAGTCCAGCGATTTTTGAATCCGATTGTTGGAGAAAAATACCTTGTTTTAACAAATCAATAAGCAATACATAATTAAGACAGCCCCAATGTAATCAATAAGATATCTTGTTATGATGATTTCTTTTTATAAAAAAAAGTTCATACTTTGTCGATATGAATCCCGCAACGCCGAAACAGCTGAATACCGATTTTTTGTTTGCGCCTTAACAATACGAAATAAGTAGCAAGTTCATACTTGCTATAATTGAATAAAGACAAACGGGATCTCATGGCCTCTACTTGTACCCCAAGATTTGCAGCCATTAATCGAACAACATCATTATCTAACACATTGTCCTGTAACAAATCCACAAACAAAGTGACAATCCATTCATAGATAGGTTTGAAAGGTAAAAAATTAAAATACTAACCAAGTCATCAAATTCCACCGCTGGTAAAGACTCGGGATTCCCTTCCTGACACCATGTATGTTTCATCAACTGCTCAACTGACAAACGATACTTGGGATCAACTTGCAACATACATCGTAAAATGTTTTTGCTCCCTTCAGAGAGCCAACGCGGTTCTTCGTACTTCCCAACCTAAGCGGTTTATAACAAATATGAATAGACAATTCAAATATTATACATTTCGTTGTATATTTTTGTCTATTGTCGTGTCAAATACGGCAGGGATAAAGCAAGCATTTTTACCTGAATCTTTTTATATAAAACACCGAGATTCAGATCATCAAATGGCAAAAACCCATTTAACAAAGCGTACAGAAGAACCCCCAGTGACCAAACATCAGCATGAGTTCCAATGTATCGTTCGCCTTTTATAAGTTCCGGTGCTTGAAACAATAACCAGTCGACATAGGTAATGAAATTGAAATATAATATCACACAATTTATGTAATCACAAAAAGACGTATTTACCTGCATATGCCGGCGATCCACAGCAAGTTTCCAATTCCACTTTATTTCCATTCACAGAGTTTGCACAGAGTCCAAAATCTATCAGCTTAACATTGTTTTCAGAATCCAAGAGAATATTTTCCTGTTCAAAATCACAGACAAGATCAGAAATAAAGCCAGGCTTAAAATTTACAGAATCTTCGATAGACTTCACGCTAAGAGAACTTATGCCCAAAGCTTAATTGTCACATATGCATGCGACGACTTACTGGCTTCAAATCACGATGAACTACCCCTTTATTATGGCAGTACGCCACTGCTGAGGCTATTTGTCGAAATATTCGTCTACCCTCTGTCTCAGTTAAGCGATCTCTTTGAACTGCAACAATTAAAATGTGAGGTGAATGAGTAATTCATGTCATACATTCGGCATTTAACGGGTAGAGCTGACCAAATAGAATTTGTTACCAAACACGCACATAAATTAATCCATAAACCATACATTAATTATGTGATCAAAAGGATTTCATTCCTGATTGTTCAAAATAAAACAAAAAGTGTAAACCAACAACTGTCGGTTCAAAAATAAAAAGCATCATAGTACGATTAATTGGTTATCTAAATCAAAGACAAAAACATTTTGTATTTTAACCGGCAACGTTACATAATCCAAGTTGACCCCGATTGCACACCACACCCCATCTACTATCTTTACAGATCATCCTGCCTTACTAAAGGATTTTAAAGGTAAATACATACTGCATTTCGCATTGCTTTTAACTAAGTTTACATTTTAACTGTAAGAAATTCATAACTCATTACATACAACTTTTTCTAAAAAAATCTTTGTTTGCAGTACGAGCAGTATACCAACTGAACTGTTATTCATGACATTTATGACAAGATACACTTATAATTGATATACAGTTATTTCAGTGTTCCGATTCCGAAATATACCTCTTAGTTTATCTTATCGTTATCAACAAGATAATATAAACTCAAGTGTACACAATGTGCAGTAAAAGCTGTGCCTTTCTCTTATTCATCCACGAGATCACAGTGTGCCAAATATGTTGATGTGGTTTATCGTTTAATTATTATAAAAGTTCATTCAATGACAAAACTCTTGTTACTTAATTACTTACTCCAAGAGCAAGTTTATCCAAAATTTTTATCGCAACACGCTCTCCGGTTAAGATATGGGTAGCCTTTTTCACTTTGGCAAAGCCTCCCCGTCCAATAGTCTCATGGATTAAGTAAAACCCTTCCAACACACTGAACTCGTCTTCCCTCATTTTTGCAGGTAAGCGTATAGTTTCTGAAATATCAAGTGTCAAGTTAAAAGTACAATTAGTAACACATTTGGGGTAAATTATCGATATTGTAAGCTGATCGCGGTATTTAAAATTGCTGTCGACTGTACTTTCGAACGACTAGATACTGAAATGAACAACGTTCAACAGTCAGGCAGTGTACGGAGTTTCAAGTCAGTCAAAAGTAAAGTACTAAACCAAAAGTATTGGTACCAGACGAAGTTAAGACGTTAAGAAAAGTCCATCCTTCCTGCATACCCCAAATGAGTTAGAGCATCGAGATTTCAAAAATTCATGCGCTACTAATAACATAACACATCACGACGTCACTGATTTTGATAGACTTGATTGTCAGGTCAACATCAAACGTTGACCCGCAAGCCGTAAGTCTTGCCTTGGATCGCGATCTCCATTTTCTCCATACGTTCGTTTCGTTCCTTCAAGTTTCAATTTTCACCTGGCCCGACGTCAGAAGATACGTGACAATATTGTCAGCCCTTGATGAATGTAATTCCCACAACATAATATGGCCATTCGAATCTCACAATCTCTCCGCTCAGCCGAGGAGCTGAACATCTTTAACTTTGTAAGCCAGTACATATGGTCAAAAGCTGACATTGTAGTAAATTTTAGTGTTTAGTAATAATGGCAGGCATGCATAATCTAATTTGTCTGCGAGGCTCTCATTAAATCGTTAAACGGGATATCGAATTTTTAGATACCTCAATTTGTCATCTGTAACTTTTCAATTATATAGGAGCCTTGCTTACAGGATCTGTAAGATTGTGCATGCCTGGATTTTGGATGGTGTTTCGCGTCAGGTTCCTGGAGTTTCTGAATCAGTTAATTAACTAGTTAACTTTTAAATGAAAACTGTCTACTCCAAATGAGAATCTCACAAAACTTGAAACCAAGGCCCATTACCTCGCCTTAAAACTAATTACTGTAACGGTGACGGTGTAAGAGTATGTAATAGAAAACCAAGTTTCAAACCTGCTTACCGTATTCACTAAAAACTTGACAACCAGGACCAACTGTCACTGTAACATTCAGCTGTCATTTGTCACCCAATCAAGTGTAAACACTGACCAACTCAACTGACAACTGTGACACTAATTATCCTTAATTTTTAAACATTCTGTCAGCTCAAATTACGTAATTGTCAAAATCTGCATGTCTTGTTCAGACTTTCATGAGAAAGGAGAGAAACAACTTTTGTGGTCGGTTGTGTCTCTCTTCGTTCCCTCTACATTTGAATGGGAAGGAGCTCCTCCCCCAAAACGATCTCATAAGCTAAACCTTGTGAATCAAGTCGTTGAATTGTTGGTGGCAACTCACCCCATGAATCCTGTATGTGCCATTTAGTGTGGAAGACAAGGAGTCTACTTCTTAATAATATGTATAAAGATGGTTAAAAATGAAAAATTCATAAGCAAAGGATGTCAAAAGATTTGCCGATGAGGGCTTCAGATTATCGATGAAATGACCATTTTGGTACATTTTGAGGCATCACAGGTCAAGTTCGTCATTTTCGGGTTGTTCCGTGCACTTGAAACCGGATCGGAGCGGACTATGAATTGCGAAATGTTACAATTTAGCTGCACTAATTCAAGTACCACTTTATCCTAGCTTATCTGAAAAAAAAGAGCATGAATAGAAATAATCATGATGAGGGCGTCAATTGTAGTGTTCCTAAGTAGATTATGTGTAAAGCTCCGTTGCTTATCGGTTACCGGTTCATTGAGGTAAATTTAGGGAGGTAACGTGCTGCGGTGACAGTGACTGACAATTTTTTGACATGACTGAAGTACGTGTCAAAAGCTGATGTTATTTTAAGATAATCCTTCAAAGTCGCATAATCTGCCAGGCTTAATGCCACCAGTCTGCTGGCAATTTGCCAACGTCATTCTTTGACAAGGGGGACCAAGATTCTTTTGCCACAATTGAATCCCTTAAGTTTCAATTTA
>JAHZMW010001261.1:0-12485 GCA_027743745.1 Alloscopus bannaensis | reverse complement strand
AACAAGTGCGATCAACTCAGTTTGGATTCCCACATTACATTGCAACACATAACCTTCTGCCACTGAGTTCGAGTCGAGACGAAAGGGTCTGAAAAGGGACATTGCCTTTTGTTTCGCAAAAAAATGAACAGGTTTTCGCCGTCATCCTCATTGTGCCACGAAAAGCCTTTATCAAAGCTCACAAGGGCTGTTTTGAGCACCCACAATTTTTTTCCAGAGCTTTGCATTCACTCTTGATACCGAAGCCCTGTTAACTTGATGTGGAATGAAGAAGGGGTGATGTAATGGTATCGTATATGGGGTGTATTAATGCTCTCAGATGATGAGTCTGTGAGGCTTGGTTGTTGACAGGTATCTAAAAACGATGGGGTGAGGAGGTAATCCTTTTCTTCCTTGGTTTCTCACACAGCTCGCGTTTACCGAAGGGGAAGCCTTTTTCCGGGGATGAAATCAGATCATCAACAAATCCACCTTGTTCCTTTGTTATTTTTGGAGAGAGGGATGTTACGCATATTATATTTTTGTGAAACTATTGACCAAGTTATATACATATTTATCTACGGTGTCTTCCGAATATGTTTGCGTATTGTATTCGAACTGGGAAATGGACAGTGATACTATCGTCGATTATGGACACTGGGTCTTTGTTCTACAACAAAAATAGTTATTGATAATTTTGATTTTTCTCTAATACAATGCAAAACAATTTAAAGCATTCTTGATTGTTTGTACTGTGCGTGGAGTGATTGTTCCAGCTTGTAGTACAATAAATTGAGTTCACACGGTCACGTAAGAAATTGGAGCGAGTCGATTTGAAATGTTAGAATCCAATGAACATTATGAAACAAGAACACTTCCTATCTCAAGTATTACTGTCAAGCGTATACACAAATTTATAATCTGTAGAAAGATTTACATATAACCAATAATCTCTGCAATGTCTTTTCGTAGAATCAGAAGTATTCCATTTAAATAGCTACCAGTCGGCACTCATCAACTGGATAGTCATAAAAACGCCAAAAAAAGTTGAGATAATGTACATAAATATTCTGTATTTGCTCATTTTTTTTCATGCTCCACTCCAGGCATTCCCATTCTCTCTCTCTCTTCCTCCTTTTTCCTGAATATTAAATTTTATCCTTGCTCCTCAGCAAAGTTCTTCCAACCTCCTCATCTCTCTGAATGTATTTCCTTCTCCCCTTCCCCTCAAAACGCTTTAGCTTTAATAAAATTTTCTCTTTTTGTTTAACATTCATCTTTTTCTCTCAGAGAGAAAGTAAACAAACAGGAGAAAGGCAGAGGAAAGAGGTTGTTAAGTAGTCAAAAGGTATCCTGTTTTAAGAGGAGAAAAAAGCCAGGTATTCAAATCAAGACTCTTAACATTCCGTCGCCGTATGTGGCATAATGTGCTTCTTTCCAGCAAGCATTTCAAGTCTAATTTCTTATTCTTCTTTGTTTCTCACAACAAACCCAGTTGGTGGCACATTCCAACACACGAACATTTAGTCGAATTTTATTCCCTTTTTTAGCAAAAAAAAAGAGCGTGCTCAGTGCTTTTGAGGAGAGGAATTACTTATGCTTCTTGCTCATACAAACATATTTTATGCTTGCCTGGAACGCAAAAGGATTTTGAGTGTATTCGAATACATACCCGCTCACAGATTGCTGTCAATACTTTTGTTTGCCTTTTTAAATCCCGGCGAGCTTTCACATATCAGAGAAATGCACCCGGACAAAATGCTTCACCTTGAGTATGAGATATACAAAGTGTGCTTAATGTGCCTTGACAAGCTGGAGAAAGAGAGTAAGAGATAACATACAAGATCTCCTTTCTCCCACGCCGATTGTCTGGGGTCCAGGAAAGAACATGTTGCTTCTTCTCGAGAAGAAAAGTTGTTTGCATACTTTCACTACATCTTCTCCCCTTCCCACCCTTCATGGTAGTATTTCATTGTGAGGAAGTTTACGGAGAAAGAAGGTGGTGGGTGGGCTTCAGAGCTGCTTTCTTTAACCCCAGGCGACTGACTTCAAATCTAATCCGTGTAAACATAGGAGTCACCTCTCTCCCCGATTATGCATTCAGTTTATGCGAGTCATAAAGGGAGCTCACTGTGCAAAGAAAAAATCAGGATGCACACATGTTGTCACGTGGGATTCGTAGACTGCTTTTTAACAGACTTTTTGTAATGCGAAGCGTTTTGTACTAAACAAAACTAAGCAAGAACCAATGTACTGTTATATATATACATATGATATAATTTATATTGCAAAGCTAACATGATGACCACCTCCGGTAAATTTAGAACCACGAGGGAAATGAGTTTGGTCTGTAAAGCGACTCCTCGTTTTTCCTCTTCACCACTTTTCAAGAATAAGTTGTCTACATTTTTTAAAGACAAACGCTCACTACTTTAGCTAAATGGATATATGATCACAAAATTGAAGTGCAGGAGCAAGTGGATGTGTGTCAGAACATTAGTTTTTACTTCATGTCCACAAGTGGTCAGAGTAGGTAAGATATCATGCATCATTCACATCAAAACAGAGCTCCTCGTTGCACCACCTCGTATTCAGTGAGTCTTGAACCTGGTACTGCACGCAAAAGTGGTCCAGCACACTGGTCCAAGCCTGCACAGCAATACTTGATGAAATCTGGGAACCATCACAATCTTATTACAAAAAAAACTACGTATCGCCGTGTGCCGAGGGATGGAGTAGCAAGCTGTGTGGTTGAATTCACAAAAATGCCATTTTTTGTCAAACTTTTGTATGCATCGGATTCGATTCCTTTGTTTCTTTCCGAAGTCTTTCTTTGCTCTTATTTTAAAATGAAATTGCAGTGATTTTGTATGTTCGACTTAAACCAAAGGATTGAATGACGGCGACAGTGAAGAAGACAGTGACGAGGTGATTTTTTTTATCTCAGCCAACTCATAATCGGGACACGCTTCACTTGGAGTTACGTAAAAGAAGAGTAATATTCATATAATCATGACGATGATAACCTGTGTACTACTTTTCCTTTCAACCATTTCAGAGACTCACCGTTACGCTTACCTTGTCTCCGTGCTAATCCCATTCCTATATAATCATGGTAATGGCAATAATTCTTCTCCCTTTTTATGGTACACAAATGTCCTGCTTTTTTAATCTGCATCGCGGAGTGTGCGTAATGTGTACGCTTTTTACACACGGACGCGACCATAACGTGGATTGCGGCACAGGAAGTCGTTACATGCCGATTTGTGCAATACTGCAGAAAAAATGTAGAGAATTATTACATTTTATGCACCTCCACCATCAATAATCCACGCTCAGCGTCCCTTTTGGATACTCACAGCAGATTGAAGTATTGCACATTGTTACGGTACATGTTCTACCAAAACTCAAACATAGTTCTTGAAATTCCTCTCTGTAAAGCAGAGTATTATATAATATTGGGTTTATTCATATCTCGATGACTTAGATAGATTAATTGAGCTAATAATTACAAGAAATTTTTTTCTGGTTTAAACTTCTGTGATTGATACGAGGCAGCAAAAAATGCTCAATTATTTATGCAACCTAACTGCACCCAACCTGTTTTTTCATTCAATTATTATTATTAGCATTACAGCTTTTACTAATTGAAAACTCTTCTTGATGAGTAAACATCGTGATGGTCAACACTTGCCACACTTTTGAACCCACAAGTTTCGAATACATTGTCAATATTTTTTTAAAATCCCTAGTATGAATGCATGCTGGATATTTTTTTCGTCTGAGAACAAATGAGCCAACTCCTTGGCCTGTGAGGACCCTGGCAATGAAGCTTCTCCGCATGTCTTCACCTCCCAAATTTTATTGTATGTATTGCCGAGAACCTCACCTTTTTTTGACAAAAATCCTTCCTACATTTCTCAACAAGATGAGATGAAGAGAACCATTTTTTGAGTTGTTAATGAAAAAAAACATTTCTCAGAATTGGTTCCTTGTTATTGACCATCATCATCACAAAGTGGCCTTCTTCACTTCCTCCAAAATGTAAGATACGATGGTGTTACGACTCCTGGGAATGTTTGCCAATATAAGGATATTATTTTCCATAAGAGTTTAAGAGGAGGACGCCATCATCCCAAAGGTAAGAAATGACAGTTCAACAACCTTTGTACAAACCATCGACGTGTGTTCATGCACGTTTGGAGTGTGTCCCTTGTTCTCGAGCAAGGGTATGTCATCATCATCGCTCTGTGAGAAGGTTCGTTTTACAAAAAAAACGTAAATAGGCTACAAGAAAACCAAAACAAGCCACAAAAAAATGGTGTGCAGAGGAGCCATATTGCAATCCTTGTGACATATATGAATCGTATTTTTTACAGGAGACGATGATGGCATGCTGGCTTCTCGCTCTAAATGAACATGAATGAAGTACACATAAAGGTGTCTTCTCACATTTAGTTGCGTTCATCATTCACTTGAAGGTAGAAGCATATAGTAATATTATATGGTACAAATGACAAAAGTGGCATTTTTTTCTGCAAAATTTTACCAGTAGCATACGAGGAGATGCCTGCGTATCAGAATGGCGTGTGAATATAGGTCTACGCAAGAACTAAGGCATTTTTTCATGTTCATATCACATATTAAGGCTACTAGTCACACTCTCGTCGTCAGTTGTAGATTATTAGGGCTATTTCGTTTGTATACACATATCCCCATATTTTCCAAGATTAACTGACGACGCACTCACAAAGCATCAGCACACACTTTGACGAGAAGAAGTTCATCGACACTCGATTTTGCAAGACCCTTACCTACAAAAGCGTTGTGGCTTTTCAATGTAAATCTTATCCTGAGGTTTTTTCTCTTGCAGTATTACGCTTAGTGGATGGTAAAAAAATGTTTTTGTTATGTATATCGCTTCTGTGTGAGCGTACTGAACTGATTCTATGAATGTTAGTGTTTAAAAAAGAGGAACGTGCGAACAAAGGACAGTAATGTTGCTTTGAAATGTAGTATTACCCTGGTGTGTGGAAATGATACTTGTGTACTACAAAAGGAGGGTTTGGAGGGGTGTAAATTCTTTTCCTCAACTTTTGAAATGTTTTTATGGTCACACAAATTTACATTCCGAGTATTTTGGTTTGTCGCTAATTTTCAATGCATGCAATAAACTTTTGGTTTTGGATAAATGCTTGTCATATTTAATGCTTCAAAGAGCGAAAATATTTTGTGGTTCGTAACTACGATTGGAGTGGAGTTGAAATACTAGTAATAGCCATTTTAAAATTCGTGCAATAATTCCAAAATTGTAAAAAAAAATACGCTCGGGCACAGGCAGTAATTAGCGACTTCTATCTAAATTTTTCTCCAAATTACAGGATTTACCTGCCACTATGAATGCCATCAACTTAGACAGGCCTCTTCTACCTTTAACGACCTCCACGTGGAAGTGGAACTGCTCAAAGCCACGGATAAACGTTGGAATGACTTTTAATTGGGCTGTTTTCTTTAGTATGACGTTGAGTGGAATTCCGAAAGAGGCAAGCAAAATGGAAAACGGGAGAGCACAAATGGCAACTGAGGAGGACATACTTATCGGCAGATCATAAAAACTTTGGTTCTCAGGCTAGATGAAATACGACCACTTGTTACAAGTTATTTACAACTTCTCATTCTTTCAAATTGATCATTGACTACATGATTATTAAAAGTAGTTAATTTCCCTCTGCTCGACCGGTGTGGGAATTTATGTAAAATTCTGTAAGTCCATGCATTGATAGTCTGTGAATCAGTTACAGTGGTCCAAACAGGCTTCAATCATCATCACACAAGGTTTTCCTCGTTTTTTTTTCACGCACACATGAACGTTCACCTTGATGCCGAGTCAAACCATCAATACCATGCAAAAATAAAACTGGAAATAGAACATAATATCATCCCTGGCATTTTATAGCAGATGGCTCCGGTTGATCATTTTGTAAAACGAGTCCATACACACACGACTTTGTTGTACATTGAATTCTGCAAAAAAAACGTGGATTCCCACAGAGTGCCAGAAATGGCCGGAAAACTCGGAAAAGTCAAAACTTTCCAGTCCAATTTGTAGGTGCTTAAAGAAGAGCACACGCCACGTGGCTTTTGAATGAAGTGCATTACATTTCTTCAAGGATCTTGTTCAAATGTGCGAGTAGAGGTATATATATTGAGATGACCTTGCCACGAATGTGGCTTTCCTTTTCATGTGACACGTTCGTTGGTGTGAAAGGGGAAGCCCTAGGAAATCGTGTATTAATTTCTCATTAGAAGCTAATTAGAAATACACAACCCTTCCTGTGGCGTGGCATGGTGGTGTTTGTGCTGTTGAGCAGCTTTCTTTGTGACAAGCGCTTTGCGGTGGTTTGGTGATTAGGTTTGGTTGATTGAAGTCAACTGTGTTTCTTATAATTACGCTCCAGCTCTACCAGGCCCCTGGATTTAAATGGAGTATTCGTATTTATGTAAGGCATAAAGTTACATGCTCAAATAAGTGGCCAATATACCGTAACTGAAGCAAATAATATCTTGGTTTAAATAAAATACCAATTTAAACATGAAATTCGAGTGAGAGCAAACTGAATTCCCTCTAACACATCAATAATGCAAATAGCCTTGCTAGTTAATGCGACTGTTTTGCATTGTTTAAAATGGGAAGTCAAATGGCAGTCGAGTTTTTTTACATGAATGAGTCTATGCTCCATGAAACCAGAAAGTTAGGAGCAAGGTGTACGAGGCTCTTATTCAATAATTGATAAGTGTGAAGATGTGCAGATATGAAAAGGCAGACAGTTGATACGAGTTTTGATGACGTTTGCTAATCGTGGGAACCCGCACTTGCACATGAGAATGAAATGCTTCCGAAGACTCTTCAACATTTTGTTACTCTTTACCTAACATTTTCATTTGAAATGAGCATTGGTGCATGTTCCTACTGTTCACTATCCAGCATTGCACACGCTCCATCTCAATGTCTTGTTGATGTTGGACCTCACCAGAGAACATGAATTTCCACAGTATATTTTTATAGCATAAATTCACAAATGATTGCGGGTTCGTGCAGTACACAAGTACGCATCAGTAATTACAATTAAGCGTTGTTATGAGCATGTGATAAGTAGGCGATAAAAGTAAATGAGCAGCGCTGTACATTTATTCTCAGTTATATATTTTGTCCATCCACCTCCAGCAAATTGATTCTGTTTTCTATTACTTATATCATAACAAGCACCGCTATATATTGGGATTAAGGCTAGATTATTAGGGCGGTTATTACTGGAAAAGTAATTGGGAGTGTACTCATGGAAGGTCGTGTGCATTATGCATTCCCAAATGTCAACTGTTACATCCCCAAAGCCCACGTGTGGCTGCTAATCTCGGATGAAAATCTACATCCGCTACGGTGCAGTCATATTCATAAAAGGTCAACAGGGATGCGGATTTCCAGATCTTTGCACCACACACGTCTTCAGCCTGACTTTTGTCACGTGCTCACATCACAATTTTTCCTTGTTCAGCCTACGACAGTGAATTCTTTTTTTAAAAAATGAACCGACGTCTTCAACTCCTCCGATCGAATCTCCACTCATGAAAAATTCATTTTTCTTTTATGAGAAACCACTTTTCTGCACTAACTTTGACCGTGAGAATTTTTTTGTCTGAAAAAGTTCTTTCGAGTAACGACGTTCCTCTCTGCATTTGTCAATAATAGGAAATAAGTGCGACTTTGCACAGGAAAAGGAGATCATTGAGATCACTCTAGATGGTCATCACAAAGCAACTTCCTGTTGTCTCAAAGAACATTTTCGATAATGTACTGCACACGTAAGCTCCTGGCTCGATTGTCATTTAAGATGTGTCTCCTCTCCCCTTGGCATTTGCGTGTCGTTTCCTTGAAGTTGGACGGAGCACTTTTCACGAATTGTGTGTTCCTCATATTTGACAAGAGTACAACACGATGAGTGATGCGAGACATGGTGCTCTTTCCAGGGATACCTGTTCAATCTATGAAAGAGTCCTGTGTCACTCTCGGTGATTGAATTCAATGTNGAAAGAGTCCTGTGTCACTCTCGGTGATTGAATTCAATGTTCAGCTACATACATGCTGTTTTAATAGTAGATTGTGTGGTATATGCTTGATAAAGTTTTGTGCACACGAGAAGGGAACTTGTGAAGAGATGTGTGATACAAACGTATTAAATGCCAGGTGTCGTGTCCTCATTTTTTTTCTTCCAAAAGGTAATTCAACTAGATGGATGGTGCTCTCTTCAGCAAAAAAAAGTAGAAAAAAAGTGATATTTTTGTGGAAAAAGATGAGAGGTGATATTGGATGTGTGTGGGAAGCGGCAGACGGCACCGACAAACCTAGGATTATGAATGCTCTTGTGGCGTGTGTGACATTTTAACACGCGTTCTCCCTATTACAAATCCATTTCTCCCAATTTCCCCAGAGCCTCATCTTAATCAATAACAGTCTCCTCGTTTTTATATTGTGTCTCTCAAAAAGCAAGATTCAGAGAAACTTATCGGTTGTCTCTTGAGAAATAAGGCTTTTCCTATTTTTAAAATGGAAAGTTAGAGACATGTTATGAGCAGTTGACGCACTAATATTTTCCCTAATTTTATATAATTTTTATGGAGAGAATCATCGAAATTGAATTGGTCTGCTCTGCTGTATGTCTACCGTATAAAAACATATTTACACAGTTTTAATAAAACTTTTCTGTGAAACAAACTGTTTCATATTGCGTGCCCAAATCGGAGAGAAAAAGTTACGTTGAACAGACACGGTTAGATGAACATATTTTAAGTTCTCGTTTGTTTCAAGATCAATCCAGGGTGATGTTTGTGTGTGGCCGTGTAACATTGAAAACGCGAAATTTCATGTCCAAATGTGTATTTTCTTCCTTCAAACAACAGAATATCCACAACATTCCGATTGTAACCTTTAAAATTCCGAAGGAGAGAATTAGAGTAAATTGGCCAGGAAATATATAAAATTAGCGGAAAGCCAAAGGGAGAAGAAAATAGCTTATCTACAGAATTTTATGTCTTCTTCTTTTTTTAATGTAGCCACCACCGTCAGTGGACATACATGCACATTACTCCTCAACGTTTTAACGATTATGCGTTATAGATATGACGAGTGAATAAGTATGGGAAACTGGACACTTCGAGAGAGGAGAGCATGCAGTTTTGTAATGTGAAAACTTTATACATCATGAGATAAACTTGGGCATGAGAACAAAAACGAACGAATTCATACATCCGACAAACAGATACTGCGTGTTGGAAAGAACAATTTTATTTAGAGGCTCACTATATTAGCTTTTTATGCGTGTGTACCTCAACGACTGTGAATTTCTCCTTGATTTTTGCTCCGACATGAAGAGACATGGAAAAAAATGAAAAGTGTTTCATTTGAGGTTATAATACATCTCATGATGACGTTTTACCTCCGTCGTCCATCAAAAGTGTTATGATGACGCCTGTACGCCACCACCAAAGGTTTTATAGGGTTTGTTTGTGAATTAAATGAGCAGAGTTTTCACGATAACCCTTTGCGCCTCGGAATTAATAGCTTTCGAGGAGAAAATAGTATTGCTTCTGGTGAGAAACTTGGTATGATCATAGGGGAAAATAATGGTCACAAAAGATTTCCTTCTCGAAAAGTACAAGTGTTGAGAGCTCTCTCTCAATTATCCCATTAAACTACACGGTCCCAAAAACAATTACTTAATGACGAAGGTGAAGGCGACTTGAGAAAACAAAGTGATTCTTACACACTTTGGGATAAACACTTTCATATACCTACCACATTATTCTTTCCGTTTCAAATGATCATGTCCAAAAAATCCGGAGTGTGTGAGACGTATTGGAAAAGGTACATGAAATTACACGAATACTCATGCCTTCTTGAAAAACGCGATGAGGAGTGTTTCCCTTTGGACAATTTCTTCCCTAATTGTTGACCATTATTTTGGGATGTGGGAAGACATAACTGTTTAAAGGGTTTTTGTTTAAGTCTAGGAAATGTCTTGTGAATGAACCTTTGACAAAAGACGAGTTCTTTCCGTGTGAAGAAAAGAGTTGGATAGACACCTGTGATTTGAAAAGGGAATACTCAACCTTTGGCTGTGGGATGATGATGTGATGTGTCATAATACAGATAATCATAGGTTTACAATAATGTTTATTTACTTTGTGGGATTGCTGTTTGTGGATTCTTCTGATTGCCAGTCACAAAAAGCCGATGTCGATTAAGAATCGGTGTCATATAGAGTACAGACAATTTTCCATTGGGGGATGTTCAGGTTGAAAACATGCGATTGGCGACAGTGTGAACACTATAGGTGTATTTATAGGTAGTTCAAAAAATCCTGAGAAGGCATCAATCTCACAAGAGTTTAATCATTCTCAAATATTTTATGTAATTTGGCAGGAGGATCGCCTTTACACCCTTTACACCTATAATTTTATTAATCTTTAGTGGAAGGTGGAGCTAAGGATAGGAATACGCTAACTAATCTAAATGACGAGAGTTTTCTCAGTGATTCATATAATTATATAAAACTTTAATGAGCCTCTGTTTTGCTTGTTCAAGCGGTCACGATGTTAATATGTATATCAACCTAAATATAGCTACTGGTATTTTTTGCTTTGGGGCAATTTGTACAAGAAGGAAACTGTGAGTGAAAGCAATAAGAAGGTTTGATAACAGATTCATATCTGCCTGCCAACAAAACATGAGTGGCTACATTGATTCTTTACGCTACATAAGGCCTGCATCACAAACAAACATCATCATTGAGATTACAAATGAGCTTTTCTCATTTTGAACATAAACAAAGCTCTTGGAACTGTAAGAATATCGTCTCTATCTTATTCGAAGTTTAAAATAATAATTTAGTTTCTTACTTCACTAGTTGTGTTTTAATAAACTAGTTCTCTCACGTGAGCTGGAAATTAGGCATGTATACTGCCACTCGTGTTTATTAAAAATGAAATATTATTTATGACTAAATTGGCGTAGTTTTTATGTTAAATGCTTCGTCCCCGTCGCTATAAATCACGCAGAATACTAAAGCTTGAAAATACGAGATACACGAGCAATTCCACTGGCACACAATCACATATCGACATTGACGGAAAATATTTGTGCGTGAATAACTCAGCAAAGTTCCTGCAGGGCAGTTTGGAAAATCCTTGGCGTTGCAGGTCATTCCAGCATTACCGAAGAATTAGTAAGGCAATCCTTCCCATTAGCTAAAATATTTGTGCGTGAATAACTCAGCAAAGTTCCTGCAGGGCAGTTTGGAAAATCCTTGGCGTTGCAGGTCATTCCAGCATTACCGAAGAATTAGTAAGGCAATCCTTCCCATTTGCATAGAAGGCCACCATAAAGAAGCCTGTTAAATGTCTGTGTGGCGGACAAGAGTTGTTGTTTTATTTGCCAAGAAAAACTCGTCAGGTTTCCTTTCTCTAATTGATTCAAGCACACAGATTACCGCGTACTGTTTTATACGAGTTTCATTTTTGTACGAAAGTACAACTAGTAGTGCAGCTAAAAACCTCTGTCTCTGGAGACACAGAAAAACGGATGTGTATGGAATTTCCCAGTGCAGACTTTTCTAGATTATTACTCCAGAAAAGGTTCTCACAGTCACAAAATTACGTCTGTCTACGGCCTACTAAGCGTACAAAAAACATGAACGCATCATATTCTTTACACAGCGTTGTTACTTCTTCAAGCTCGCATATTTGAACACCTTCGCTACATTGTTCGTGGAATTTTGTTCACTTGTTGTTTTTCTCTGTCCAGCAAAAGTCAAATGCCATTTGCAAGACAGTGTTTGCACAGTCTGAAAGGAGTTTTGTACATTTATATTTGTAGCAATTAATATGCACTTTTAGCCCGTTGGAGCCTCAAACCCGTTTCTCCTTATATAACTTCCTGGCATTTTTTAAAAACATGCAGTACGGAAGGGATGATTGTGAGTTAAAGCTAACTCAGCGCATTTATGCTCAGTCATATGGAACACGATGGTTATCACCATCACTTCTGGAGTTTTATGTATTCAAACAGGGTTCCTTCAGTGTCCAGTCCTGTTCACACGTCGTCGTCGTGCGTGGGTGAGTGGGCAAAAACATCCCGCATTTTTTGTAACAACCACAAAGTTCACACAAACATCAACTTAAATGTCTGATGTGAAGCATTTCCTTTCCAACGAAAACTTGGCAAACGAGCTTCCATTTCTTGAGGATATTTAATGCTAATGAATTGTGGGTCCAGTGGAAAGGGTTGTATTTGTACTTTTTTTTTCATTGCGCAAGATGATCCGTAACGGGATCTCTGTTCATTCAGTTTTCCAGGTGTGATCATAAGGAGGAGTTCTTGACCAATATGCACCAAGCCTTTTGTAAGCTTTGCAATTGAAGACCACTGAGTAGTCTAGAACGCTGTTCCTTTG
>JAHZMW010001260.1:0-39187 GCA_027743745.1 Alloscopus bannaensis | reverse complement strand
CCATCTTTTGACATCTGCTCTATTCTCCGCTCCACAATCTGACAACGCAACAATTTCGCACAAAAGATGGAAAGCATATATATTGTATTATCCTTATAAGATCACTGCGATATGAAACGGAAAAGAGGATTTATTACTTGTATGACACAAGATTCATTGTTGCTCTTTCTTTAACAAGTACGTCATTTTCCAATGCAGTCTTCTCCAGGATTTCTGACTTATCTGAGGCTCTGCAAAAACGACATGAATTCATTCAGTGTTTTCTATGCATTCCCATTGCAGCAATGCAAATTGTGTGACGCCAAGAAAGTGAGACTGCCACGTACACGTCTAACTTCACATATTTGTTGTATTTCTCAAATCTGATATTTGCCTTGTCCAAAAGAAAATGTTTGAATTCGTCATCCTTTTGTGAGAAAAGTGAATCTTTTCAAGTTCTCGTCTTCGGCTCGAGGTGGGAGGACTCTCCATTGTGCTCACATCTTCACATCCACACAATCCTGTGTGGGCTATATGTGAGGAGCATTCTTCCACATTTTCCATACCATGTCATCCCTTTCATAGTGAGAAACACTCCGACAGACCAATCCCATATCCCATTCACCATCACATCACCGCAACGAACACCACCACCTCGTCATCTCGTCCACTCTTGCCACACACCGACCATCGTACATGCACCACCTCACGGTGCTACACATCCAGAGAGAGAGTTTACTCAGAGGTTCTCCCTCAAGTTTTCGGTGCGTTCCTCCCAATTCACATATCCTCAGGATACTTTTCATCCAATTCTTAGCTCACACACAGGATGTGATGGAAAAGCATGAATAGGATAAAACAACTAGAAACCACACACGTAAATACATACTCACAATTTTCATACTTTCATCCTACTCTCTCAGACATTTTTTGTGAGTTGAAAAAGTTGAAATAATATCTTCTGTGCTCTCACACTGGATCTAGTTGAGATGAGATAATCATGATCATCATCATCCTCCGAATATGATCACACAATGATGACGTTGTACCGTAACCATCAGAAAACTCAGATATATACCACATCCACACACAATGTTCAGACGAGAGGGTCGGTCAATGAATCTTACTTTTTTTTCATTCTCTTCACAGTTTCTGCCTGTGTGCATCCATCCAAGTCTGGTTTTTGAGTAAATCTCACATATAAAATCCTCTTATATGTTTCATGATATATCCCATAATTTGCATACAACTCTCCTATAGCGAGTGTGTTGGGGAGATGAGAAAAAGTCTAAAAAAGGTTTCCTCTCAGTGTGCCGAGTATTTCCATCCAAGTCTTAAACATAGTCATCTTATTACGGGAGCCGACCAAAGAGAGGTCTTGCCCTAACCTCGATACACATTTACAACTAGAAAACTCTCTGAAACACACAAACTCACAGATAAGTACCTATGCACACATTTCACATACATTTCCCTACCGTATCCTTTCCTATATCAAATGTAAAGTTGCAAACTGAGAAAAATTAGTTTTTCTATTTTACCTTTAAAAAAATCCTTTAACTCTGGTCTCTTCGTGAGAGAATGTGTTTGAGGTAAAAGGAGGATCGGAGACGGAATAACATCTATTCTCTATATATCATCATTCCTCATCCTTACAATTGTGAAAATCATGATCGTTTTAAGAGGATGATGTGTTAGAGCTAAACTGCTGTTGGGATTGATGATTGTTTGAGAATCGTCGACTTAAGAGGCAGAATAGCGATTATATATAGGGATGCCTTATGATTACTTTGTTGCAGATTAAATTTCACGGAGAGTTAGTGTGCGGAATGTCAATTTCCTGAGAATCGGGGTTCGGGATAAGATTTGAATTGAGAAATTGTAAAAAGTTTGTTTCGAGTGAGATTTTTGGAAAGAGTGTTGTGTGCTTGTGGTTATCGATGTTCGACTAAATTTGGAAACTCACATCTCATATTCTTCCAAAGGTGAGTGGAAAGTTGGACGCCGCATAAAATATTTTTATTTGTACGTTCACTCGGAATTACTGGTAGGTTAAGAAGTAAAGTTGGTGTTTGTGTTGTACGTGTGTGGTATATGGTACTCAGCTTTTTGAGTAAGAACAGGTGAGAGTATTTACAATCAAAATTATGTTTCAGGTTGAACAACAGTTTATACTTTATAGGGTTGGGTTTTTTTTTGTGTGAGTGTTTTTTAAAAGATTTGTCCAGTTACATTTTGGATGTGGAACATTACTTAGGTTTGAATTGAAAGGTTGAAAAGCTAATTTTTTAATTGAGACGCAGAGATTTAGACGACTTTGTTTTGTAATAGTGAATTTGACTTTTGTTAATATACATTAGATTGAGTCGCTGATTGATCCTGTGCTGGCGGTTGGAGTTTAGAAAAAGAGAATTCTGCTCAAGTGCGTAGAGTCAGACAAGGAATATAGTGTTCAGTTAGATTCTCAAATGTGGATGTCGTATTTGTTGTAGAGAGGAATTAACTGTGTTTGATTTGTTGGTTGTAGGCTGTGGCAATTTAGATTGCCAACAAGTCCGTTTAGCTGGAGGCAAATCATTTTTTCCTGGTGAAGGGGCAATACTCCAGTGAATTCTTCACCACGGAGGGGATGAGATACCCGGGAAATGAGGAGGCAGGCACGGCAGGGTCTGCAGGAGGCACTGGAAATGGACCTGGAGGGAATAAGGAGGACAGCAACGCAAACCAATAGAGTCTCAATGATGGCGCTTCCTGTACAGAGTTATTTTCGTATTTTTGAAAGCATATTTTTGATTAACGCAGGGCAAAATATCACAAGCTGAAGTATGGTACGGATCCTTCTAATGAACTTGGAAAGCCTCCGGATCTTGATCCAGAACCGCCAGAGTTACAAGCAGCTGCGGGAGCAGATGAGCCAATTTCATCACAAGTTTCGTGGAGACAAGGACGACAACTTCTCAGGCAATACTTGCAAGAAATAGGTTATACAGATACGATAATTGATGTCAGATCAAATCGTGTCCGCTCCCTCCTCGGCCTAGAAGCTCCAGAACAACAGACTCAGCAGGAAAATGGTGGAAATGAAAATAAGAGACCAGCTCCAGAGCCTCGTCGTGCTCCCAAGAAGGTACTATTAGGAAAAAATCAGAAGCCGTTATCATAAAGAAAGATTGTTCCTTAAAGCTCATCTTGTTTTCTCCTTTTTAGTCGTTGGCCGAAGCGATGATGATGGAAGCAGAGTCAGCGGTTATGGCTAACTTTGACTTCCTATCTGGAGGGATGGATGTGGACGATGATGATGACATGGCCGACGACCTCGATGATGTCGATGACGATGTCAAGCAGTCGAAACGAAAAGTGCGAGTGAGTGATTTTACGGAAGGCATTGAGTGTGCTGGTGCTGTTGCTGCAAGTTAATCACTACGGTCATTACTTTCGTTCTATGTTACAGGGTATCGCTGATGAAGTAGATGCCGAGACTGAAGAAGTTTTGAATGAATTCAGCTTCCTTGGAGCTGAAGAAGCTTCGTCGGCTGATAAAACGGAGGAATGGAGTTACTCGGGGGCTCGTGCTGATGACGTGAGCCTGGGGGAATTGGCGCAGCTAACAGTAAACAATGATGCTGATGTTAGTATGGATGTAAGTCGCTGTTTTGGGTTCTCAGTTATTTTAAAGCACATATTGGGGCAGGTGTTTAACCATTGCTGAGCTACACCACTGTATATCTTGGCTTTAACACGGTTGCCTAAACTAAACGGCGGGGCGTACTGCCAGAGTTGATTTGTTTTACTCTGGAATTAGTTCTTTTGCTACAGCAGTAATTTAAATACTATTCAGCATGAGTCTGACATCGAAAAAAAAGGTGATTTCAAGCGTGAATTTGTATCTGTAGGTCACTCTGGACAAGGAAGCCTTTCGCAAAACATGGATGGCGAAATACACGTTGAGAAGTCATTTTGACTGTGTGAGAGCTCTTGCATTTCATCCTGTAGAGCCTGTTCTTATAACAGCTTCAGAAGACCATACTCTGAAGATGTGGAATTTGCAGAAGACAGTTTCAGCAAAAAAGTTTGTCCACGCAAATAATATCGCTTCTACTTTTGTAGTTCTTTTTATTGACACGTAGTCATTGGGAGTGAACTCGAATTAATTTTTTCTCGCTTTTCCTTTGTGTACTCTGCAGAAATGCATCCCTAGACGTTGAGCCATTGTACACTTTTAGACAGCACATAACACCAGTTATGTGTCTCGTAATGAGCTCATCCGGTGAGCATGTTTACTCAGGCAGTTTGGACGGAACGATCATTGCTTGGAAAGTCCCTGATTCCAACATTGACCCATATGATTCTTATGGTAAGCTTACTAAGCTCTTATGGAATCTCCCGGAGAGCAAACTGAATGTATATATTAGGAATTTTTGTATCCCATCCCACCCCAAGTGGGCGTGAGTCAGAGAGCAAGCCGCACCAAGGATCGTTCATGAGCAAATTATGCTGCAATTGTTGCTTTAATGTTACATTTGTGTGATTGAACGATACCTACATGAACTTTTATTTAGCAAACGTATGAGAAGCTGTACAGTTTCAAATTGTTAATTTTTTTGCAGACCCTTCCATATTAATTAGAACCATGACTGACCACACGGATGCAGGTATAGTTTGTTTCTAAGTTTTACAAGAGATTAGGTACGAGTTCAAAAACCGTTTCTCTTATGTGTGTTGTGTTTGCTGTTCCAAAGTGCATGGGCTCAGTTTGCATAGTCAAAAACCACACTTGCTATCATGTTCGGCTGATGGGACTGTAAGACTGTGGGACCCCGCTACTGCTTCCAAAACTCCACTACTGGATACGTACTCTTCTCCTTCAGGTTAGCTAATTAGGACGATTTTTTGGAGCCCAAGTATTGGTTTAGCATATGTCTTCTTGCGGTACAATGTGTTATTCATATCATTATAACATGTGATTTGTTTGCTCCGCAGATGGAATTCCAACAGCCGTGGATTTTGTTCGAGATGAACCGTCTCACATAGCTGTTGCGTACAACTCTCAAGTCGTCATTTATGATTTAGAGAGTAAGAAGCAAATCGTGCGATTTGAATGCGAATCAATAGGTGCGGTGAACAGGTGAGTTAATTTTTCCTGCCACCAGCCAGGACAAAGAGTTGTAACTTGTAATCACTTGATATACAACCCCCCGTGCTTCAGTCAGCACCTAATTTTTAAATCATTTGTTCACTTGATTTTGTTTCATTTACAGGGTCGTCTGCCATCCCACTTTATCACTTACTATCACAGCTCATGAAGACCGCCATATCCGATTCTGGGATAACTCCACAGGGAAAATGCTTCATGCTATGGTTGCGCATTTAGATGCTGTCACTTCGTTAGCGTTGGATCCGCATGGATTGTATCTGCTTTCAGGAAGTACGTCAAATACCACAACGAATTATATTTATACGACTAGATATTTTTACATTCATTCTTTTGTTTTTACAGGTCATGATTGTAGCGTTCGTGTATGGAATGTCGAGTCTAAGCAATGTCTACAAGAAATGACAGCACACCGTAAGAAATTTGATGAAGCTATTCACGACGTTGCGTTTCACCCTTCCAAACCTTTCATAGCATCTGCTGGTGCCGACGGCCTAGCGAAAGTTTACGTGTAGACAAATAGAGCAAAACTATTAAAGTGGAAAAAATGCTAATCTTTTTAACATACAATATCTACAAATACGTATAATAATATTGAACTAGGGTATCAGCAAATTGTTAGGCGTATTTTAAAAAAGGAGAAGTAAACCTTGTGTACTACCGATTGGTGAGAACAAAGTCCCCAGCTATTTAGAGACATAATAGCCTACTGTATTGGTACGCGATGCAACCTTTGGGCCCTGATGATCATTCAAAAAAATGGTCATCGTCAAGTAATCAAACTGTCACGAGTTTTTATCAATACTACTATCTCCTGTTCACCACACTGTTTACCTCGAAACTGAAAGAGAATAACAGCAACACGACCTGTACGTATTCTAAACATGGAGACACTTTACATGAAACTACATTAAATCTAGTATTTAAAGCCATTATTTACAAACGAACCCACAACAATTATATTGTTATGCAATTTCCCACAACCGGTATTTTGAGAACTTAGGAAGATTAGAGTAAATGAAAAAAAAATGCAATGTCAGAGTACAGATGTTGGAAAAAGTTTTAACCGTAACTAGTGCATACATGGTGTAACAATAATTCTATTCAAGAGCATAAATAAGATTATTAAGTATCTCCGTAAGTTAGAGTAAAGAAACAAACCTCTCTGTAGATTTCACACACATGTAAAGCATAAATATATTATGCTGATGATGATCCTGATGAATGCAGATAAAAAGGGTATGTTATAACTACATAATGATAATTACACTTAAAGAATTCACATTTCTTTCTGTCTGTTTGTTTTTTTTTTGTTCCACGTTCCTTTCCATGCAAACTCTGAATACGTATTTGCATGGGAAACCAGAACTGCAAACTCTGTTTTTAAGGTTTACAAAGATGTTTAAGAGAACCAAACAAGCGTGTATTATTTCCGCTGCTTTATTTGAGACAAGATTGCTACTATAACTGAACAAAGTAATAGTTTTGAATGCATTTAAACAAAATAATACTACTGCTACTCCTCCTACAATAATTGTACTGGAAACAAGAGCAACATCCCTTATGTAATGCGCCCCTTTTTCTGCATCTACATATTATGTTGAATAAAAAGAGTAATTAATAAGAAAGACAATCCTCCACGCGTGTTTCAGGGGTGGATTTTTGTGGCTTGCACCTGTCTTAAAAACAAACGTGATGATACAATCATATATATCTTAAATACAAAGCATTCAGACCACTTCGGAAGCTCCTCTCATGAATTCATGAGTTACGAAGGTGGTTGTCCGACACACACCGCTCATCAATATGTGGCTATATGATTTTACGCTAATGAATCCCATCATTGTTGAGCCATTGTTGAGAATTCCTCAAAAGGTACTCTCCTCGGGCCTAGGTGAGCATTTTTTTTATTGCCAATAAAAAGGTACGTATTTCTTAAAACAATATTCATATACTTTTTTCGGAACTGCCCATATTCCATTGCGTATATAAGCAATTTACTACAACGCTACAATGGAAGGAAGATGCTCTTAAAAAACGAGGAAGGATGTATACGGGCATATATATACTCTTAACAGTTCTCTCTGAATGAAAGCACTCGTACACACACAAAAAAACACTTTTCACACAAGAATTCCTCAAACACTCGTATAAAAAGTGGATACCCTCACTAGGCGAGTGCAAACGTACATACATCTCTCTCCCAGCATAACCAAAAGGTGAATACAGACATGGAGCAATGATGAACAACTTTTTACGGAAAACATATGACTTTTTCAGTTAACATTGGACAGGAAGAGGACGTTTAATAACTTGGAGGCTTTTTGGTGACTGAAGTTTGTCGTTTTTGGAGGAACAATGAGATTTCACAATGTTCTTCGAGTTGAGCCTCGGATGTGATACGTGGTGGATGTCGTGGAGTGATTTGGAGTTTGGAGGAACAAGCGTTTAGTGTTGAAGTGAAGATGTAATTGAAGTAGTTAATTTGACTGTCAACCGTTTTAAAATGGAGAATAAACCCTTGATAACTTGTAAGGAATGAGTACATTAGGTGAATCAAATTTGGAGTGATGTTTGGTTTGTTTGTTGATAAAATGTGGGTGTTATTTTTTAAAGATTCGGGTGACCTCGGAGTGTTCCAATCGGTGGTCCCTTCCCTCCAGAAAGGAATAGGCTCGGAAGCTGTGGAATGGAAGAGGGCCTACGGGAGGAGTACCAAGCATGTTCACCTCCACCCGAGATTCATCCCCTTCAACGTGGAAGAAATGTGTGCACCGCCGAACTTGGAGTCGGGCGGTGTGACCACGACCACAGAGCAGACGACGCTGACGACATTGCTTGACCAGCCAATGCTTCATACCTATTGGACCGACTGCGCTGTAAGATTTCATCGAAGAGCAAACAATGATATAATTGAATATAATTTGATATATTTTTAAATCACTTGAAATATTGTTTTTTCATATGAACAGGATGTGGAAGTGTACAGGTCGACAACAAAAGACGCTATTCAGAGCTGGCTCAACTCGGTCAAGTCGTGTAATGTCAGGGAGTGGCTGATAATTTTGGTGGAGACGCCAGACAATAAGAAAACGAACAAACTGTTGCCTCGTAGCTCAGTCTTAGACAAGATTAAGAATGACTTTGCTCAGAAGCAAACTGAGCGTTGTATCTGCTTGTCGGATCCTCAGAAGCTGGACTCCAAGTCAGCCGAGTCGCTACACTCCATGTTGCATCGTCTTCGACAATTGCTGCTCGCGTCGTACTCGAAAACCTTGACAAAGTTTGAGGAGAACATGAGAGCTCAAAGAGAGAAGAGGAATGAGGGTGGCTGGAATTTCTGCCATTATTTTTTACTTCAGGTTAACCGGCTAAATTATTTATGCATTTAATGAATTTTTAAGTTTCTTGATTCTTCATCTTAGTTTTGTTGTTTACTTGATTGAAATAAGCATGAGAGTGTAACCATATTTTACTAATTTTTCTCTCTCACAATCAACAGGAGGAACTTGCATTTGTACTAGAAATGTTAGGAGTTTATGACGAAGCATTGGTGCAATATGACGAACTAGATGCTTTATTCACACAATTTGTGCTCAACTCACATTTAACAGGTTCTAATTAATTTTTTGTACAAAGGCAGGAAGAATTTCAAGAGTCGAAACATCAAATTAACGTGTCAATTATTTTTGTGTGAAACAGATACACCTCAATGGCTTTTATCATTCCAACGGTACGGAGATCGATGGCCTGCCCTCAGTCTCTCCACTAATCTTACCTGCTTAACTGAAATTAGGGAAACGATAAGAAACTCGAGTGTGTCATTACTCAACTTTCGAAATTACCTGTTCGCCAGACAGGCCCTTCTCCTCATCAAGCAGCATCGACTCAACGAGTTGGCGCAACGGTCGCTCGGATTCTTGCACAATTGCATTAATGAACTTGCGATTCTGGATGTAGCGTTTAGTGAAGACGGTGCTGTGAGTTGTTGGGTTTTTGTGTCATGTCTCGAAATTCTGTCTACCATATGCGGACATGGGCAGACGCCGCCAACGGTCCTAACTGCGCAGCAAAACAACATTCAAAGTGGCTTAGAATCTCAGGATAAGAGCCACAATAACAAACAGCAGCCACTTCATCAGTCTCAACATCACCCTTACATTTTCATGACGGCCTCGGATTTTTCTGTGCACACTGCACATCTGTGGGACTACGCTAGAGAAAAGGTTAGTTCAATTGGCAAGTACATGAAATGAAATTTGAATTCAGCACAGTATGGAACTATTGGCTGATGAATTTGTTTTTTTTCTAGTTGTACGAGCTCGGCAAGCTTTGTGGTCTCTTGCCAAAAAGTCAACCTAAAAGTGACCACCTCCACAAAGTCATCAGTCTTGCGGCAGGCCTCGTGTGTTTTGATAACGCAAATCATGGAAGCACAAACGGAAATGGGACTGTTACTGCAGGTGATACAAACGCAGCCGATAACCCCGAAGAAGGCCAAATGGAAACTCCTGTGGAAAAGTTGAAAAATGCTCTTTCATCGAAACCCTTGTTTCAGCAGTACTACCTGGTACGATTACAGGCAACCAAGTGGCAAACTGTCATTCATTAAAACACGATTGTTTTATAAAGATTTGTTGAAACTTGTTATAGGAACTTTGTGAGCTGGCCATGGGCACGTACAAGCATATCGGAAGGCTGCGTTCTGCACGAAAAGTTGGTCTAAGCCTTGCTTCCTTTTACATGGAGGGTGAGGAGTTCAATAAAGCCATTGGATTTTTGACGGACGCTTTGAAAACGTTTACAAACGATCGCTGGACCGTTCTTGTCATTGATGTTTTGCTCAAATTAGCCGAATGCTACCACGCAGTTGGCGACAATGAAAGGTTTGTTTTTAACATTTTAACTTCATTCAAATTTCAATATTTGGTGTTCTAAGTAAAAGGTCAATTATATAATATGCTACGGTCATATTGATTGTCAGGTATATACGGACGTGTGCACAAATAGCTTGTTCCCAGCACCTTGACATTGGTAGAAGAAATCATTTCTTTGACGAGATGATGACTTGTCTTACTGAGATTGAGGGGAATGGTAAGTATTTACATCACCAACATCTTTTGCTCTGGTCTTAACAACGTTCGGACGGAAGGATTTACTAATCATGGTGAATACATATTCCAGATCGCTTTGTCATATCGCCGACTGAGGAGACCTTCATTATAAATTCCGTCAAGATTGACACGCTCGGTAAAATTCACCTGGAGAGTTGTAACGTGCGAGTGACCCTAGATCTGAACTCAAATCTTCCAAGACCTGTGCTAAGTAATGTTGTACAAGCCGCAGTTTTGCCATATGATCATCATTTGCACAGTTCTCGAGCAGAGGCAGAGTCACCCTCATTTCCCAACGTACCTGGACCTGGAAACAAGAAGGGACAGAACAAACATTTGAATAAGAAAATGAGTCAAGGAAATGATAGAGGTCGTCAGAAGATGATTCCAAGTGAGACTTCCCCGTCCAGAGGCGGAGGGAGACAAAGTCCGAAAGTAGTTGTTGACGATGGGAAGGATCGACTTTCGAGAAAGGAGAGTTCCTCACTAACTCCGACACTCACATGCGAGGACGAAGACAGCCTTGCAGTAGGAGACGTAAGCCACTCCGCACTCCAATTGAACTTGGGACAGCAGCTTGACACGAAACAGGACAAGTCTGTTCATATGGGTCGTCTCATGTGCCATAACATGCACCAAGCTCTCAGGTTTTTGAATGTTTTATCAAGATATCGAATGGGCACTGTTTTATTTTTTACCACTAACGACGAGAACATAATGTGTGTGTGTGGTTGTAGGAGAAAAGACAGTCAGATCAAAGCGGACGTGCAAGTTCTCAAGACTGATTTTAGTCAAGTGGCCAAAGCAAATGATATTATCATCAATCCCGGTGCAAACACAATAGTTTTAGAGGCTAAGGTGAGAAATTAATAATTAGTCAGCTGTATGAATATGGCTTTTTGTCTAACGATCACCGACATTTAGAGATGGTTTAATTTTTGTAGATTACAGCCCCTGGAACATACCGGTTATGTCAGGTATCAGTAGGAGTAAAAAATTTCGAACTTCTCTCTCCGAGAATGGGATGCAAATATCATTTTCTTGTGGAGAAGGTCAACGGAAGGATTGAAGTGGACCCTGTTGAGTCGAGTTTGATAGCTGGCATAGCACAAATGATAACGCTCACCTTGTACACTGGAAGCAATAGCATTGATCCGGTATGCTGTTCAAATGGAGTTATATTCTTGACTTATCTAGTAACGAATGCCCTGTTATACAAGTTATGCTGATAAATCTTTTCTCATTCCGACAGGGAATGATGCTTAACATTCGAGCATCGCTAGACCTTCAGCTGCAGTTGAACGATAGTTCTGAAATGTGTTCAGAAATCTCAGTGCCGTTGGAAGCTATAGGAGCATTCAGTTCAACCAAAGCCAAGTTCTGGGTGAAGGCCGCTCTTGGTCCGCAAAAGGATTGTTCTATGATTGAACATAAGGCATGAGAAAATTGATTTTATATAACATTATGTTGGTTGTGATTGTATGCTTGTAGATTTAATCAAAATATGTATTAATATTAATATTTTTCCTTTGTGTATTTCAGCTTATGACTAAGTGTCCGTGGTCAGTAGAGGAAACCAAACTAAGCATTCTTTTCGTACCTCCCTTCATGTCCGCCCATAAACTGTTCAGTGTAGGAGAGCGGAAATTCCTTCAAGTGTCATTGCAAGGGCTGACGGACACTGAGTTTATCATTTCCGATCATACTCTCTCCTCAGTTCAGCAGAAAAACTCTGAAAGCATTCCTTTAGTACCTCTAAATCCACGCTCCCAGAAAATTGTACGTTGTTACACAATTTATGGAGAGTAGTATACTGCAAGTTGGTTGGTTTTTTAAATTGAATTTGTTGAATTGCAGAAACTGAAAACAGGTCAAAATGTGTCGTACATGTGGGAAATCGGGATTGCCGAAGTTGAGGATGATCACCCACTTCGACTGGAATTTTTAATGAACTTCCAGAGCGGCAATCATGCTGCCGAGTTGTACAAGTATTACATTTGTTTGCAGAGGTTTAAGGTAATAAGCTGACGACAAAAATCTTGTAGGTGACATGAATTGTGTTGTAACAGCAGGTATGATTTTTTGCAGACCCTATATGAAATCAAGTCCCGAGTCGAACCTCATAAAGGAAGCGAGTTCTGTCGAGTGGGTAACATGTGCTCCATGTTTGTTGATATTACCAAGTTTGGATCTGATGTTCATTTGTCCCTCATGTACGAGGTGAGGGCGGATCAGCATTTGTGGGCAATCTGTGGTCGAAGTACAGGTAATTGTGCAGGATATATTTAGACCATATTTGACATAGTTATGCTCTATTTAATTGTGAACGTTTGTGTTGCACTGTTTAGGAGTGGTGCTCATGGAAGGAGGTGCGACACAACAAATAGTTTTAGACGTGATGCCAATGAGTCCGGGATTTCTACCACTTCCTGCTGTTCATCTTTCCAGATACATTCCAGCCGATCAAAAAAGTTAGAAAACATTTTAAACTACTATATAGCTTCACGCATTTTGCATACAATTATTGGAAACACGTGTCAACTTATTTTGTTGCAGGTGGAAGCTCAAGTGTACCTAAGCTTGAACCGTTTAACAATGGTCAAGTGTTTAACCGAAGCAAAGCATCCCAGATTCACGTCCTCCCACCCCAACAGCCCACTGGAAGTACGTCCGGTCTGAGTGGAGGGAGCAACAGTTCTTTGCCCATTGTAACTGACTCGCCATTCTAAAATACGTAACAATACGTAACATTTCTCCACTAATTTTTTATCGGATGAGAAATTGTGGACACCTTCCATTCGTGCTTGGCATTTATGACGCCTTGTCCTTCGGGTTCTTACCTAAAAATGACGAACATCGCGCTCTATTGATCTTGACAAAGAAGACTGATGGTTTGCCGACAGAGCACAGGGCACTGTTTGTAGAGGCACCGTTTTGTAGTAACTTTATGCCCAAGGCGTGGCTGTTGTAGTGAACGAATAAGTTTAACTTTTGCGGTGGCTACGTTCACGAAATATGTTATTCGTGGTGGATATGAAACCCGTTTCTGGATATGAAGCATTGTAGTTATCAGTGACAGCGGGACAAACTAACACAGTAGATTAAGGACGATTTAATCTTGAGATTCTTAGGACAGCAAAACTACAACAACTTATATAGACTTTGTTTGAAGTTGAGTAGAAGCGACGGAATCAGGAATCCATCCCGTACGTTGAATCACTAATTTTTAAATTGGGAAGTACACAATACTATTACACTACATCCACACTGTATCGTGTGAGAAGAAACTACTTAAATGTGGCCTTTTCGCTGAGCGTTGTAAGTTTTAACAAGTTGAACCGTAAAAATTGCTTGAGCAATTGGTAGTCGTTCCGTCTTATTCAGCGCTGATATGAAAATCGTATTTATTATCGTTAGTGAATGTGCGTAGAAGGAATATTTTGATGTGGTACAATAAAATGTAGACGCAACTCAAAAAACTGATACCGGTAGCTAAAGCGAAGTATAAAAATAGCAATATATAATAAAAAAAGTATAATTAAAGTCGCGAAAATGTACGACTGCCTGCTACTCAATGGAATCGTTGCCGCTTAATGGTTCCCTGGTTTGTGTTGAAAGAGTTTCAGTGAAGGTGCTTATCTTTTAAAAGAGTTATCAAATGTTGTACAATGAGCTACAAATTTTTTACGGTGTGCTTAAAGGTAGATGTTTGAGTAGTTAAGAAAAATATAGAAAGTCCACACATTTTCCCATAGTTTTCACCGTTCAATGCACTCAGTAGATTTAGAGAGTATTTTTTAGACAGCATTTTGAAAAACGAATGCTCGAGAAAGCATAAAGAATATATTGATGTTACTTTATATATTTGTTCTGTTAAAAAGAATGCTGTTTTCCTAATTTATATGCTTATGTATCATAGTATTAAAAAACTCACGCCCACACACACACACACACAAGTTTTGCTTTTTCAGAGTTTGCAGCTCACTCGTATATTTAACAAAAATGCGAGTTGGACCGCGTAGATATAATAATTAGTGTATTTGGTGGAATAAAACGGGAACTGCTTAAACAATTGAAAGGATACCAGTAGTTATACTTAAGTGTATAATGTATAAGTGAGCCAACAGCATTTACGCTGAAACTAATTGTGGCATATATACACACATACTATTTATAAGTGGAAATGCAGCAATAAAACATCCAACGTTTCAAAAATTCTTCAAATTCAGAGTACAATCATACGCAAACGGTTTTAAGTGTTTTTTTATTTAGTGCGATGACACATCCATTTAGTTGCACACGAATAATTTTTTCCCTAAAAATATCAATTAACCGTGAAAAGTTTAACTGGATTAGGTTCATCATTGCGTTTAGTGCAAACTTGAGTTGTAACTAATAAAAAAAGCAAAATTGGCAACAAAAACAAAATTAACATGCACAGTGCTTCTGTAACAAGTGAAAACGAAAGGGATTTTATTTTCTATTTTTTGATGCAGAGAGTCTCTCTGGTCTAATTTGAAGAAGTGAAGAGCTTTCACTTCAGTGTAATTTCCTTTTTTCTTGGCTGACTGAACACAAAAAGGGAAAACGATTTTTCACTAGGAGTCGTGGTTTCCTTTTGTAAGCCTGAATTTAGAAGGGTTTCTTCAATCTAAGTATCGATGAGCGCAGACAATTTGCAATAGAGGAGCATTACGAGCGTGATATGTTTAAAAGATTTTTTTGCAGTTTTGGTATGAGTGCGAAGCACTTATCCGTGATAACCATGCCCTCCGACATGGTGACGGACTCCCCACTTGAAGTTGGCGTAATGGTCCGTCTTGGCGTAGGTGTAAACGGGACCAAGGTAGGACCATCCGTGACCATGATGTCCATGCTCGTCACCGCGTCGAATTCGGACCAGAACTGGTACAACTACGTTTCGTTCGTTTTGCATAATGATCAGACTTTTGTTAACATCTTTAACTGCGAATATGCAATTTTACTGTTTTTAACAAGCCAACTTGTCTTTTATTACAAAACATTAAGCGATTATTACAACAACGCGTACTCTACGATACGAGTGTAAAGAAAAAGCGCGCAAACAATACTTTTCATAGCCTCCTCCAGCCAACATTTTTTGCCAACATTCTCTTTGTCTACTCTACAGCAACTCTAACTTAATACAGCTCATGAGGTTTGTAGCATAGTGTGGAAAATTGAGACATTCACAACATTTGATGGTTATACGTTAAGAATAATTAAGTTAGTACAGGTGGAAATACTGCTTAAATCTAACGTGACTGAGCAGAAAGATTATTTAGCCGGACTTCCATCCCCAGCCGTAAACCTTGTGACGGACACCCCACTGGAAGTTGGCCCAAGGGTCGGTCCTGACGTAGGTGAAAACGGGTCCAACGGGAGGATACCAACCCCAGCCCTTGTTGTGATGACCGCTGGCGTAGGCAATGCTGTCACGACGAATTCTCGTCACGGGCTCAGACTCTTCAGCCAAGTACAAGTCTACTCAAATACGGCCAAGTTCATACAAAACAAGCGATACAAGAGATACAGATTTTAGCAACAAAGACTACGCCACAACATTTCATACATTACTTTTCTACGCTTTGCATGATTTGCTACTTGAAGCGTGACTACTCTCACTTTCATAAGCGAAATCATCGACAATGCTCTTTGTTAGTTGAAATATGTATTCTATAATATTATACGTTTTGAGAAAATCATAAAATTGGTGCGTTACCGTCTACAGAGGTTTCCTGTTGGTCTGCGGCAGGCTCCAGATACTCGTCGTAGACGGCTGGTGGGGCGGCAGTGACTAGAATGACACAGAGAGCGACGAGAACAGCACA
The DNA here is from genome assembly GCA_027743745.1 of Alloscopus bannaensis. Lineage (NCBI taxonomy): Eukaryota > Metazoa > Arthropoda > Collembola > Entomobryomorpha > Entomobryidae > Alloscopus > Alloscopus bannaensis. The sequence continues at coordinate 23,093 of JAHZMW010001260.1, read as the reverse complement.
AGCTGCCCATTTCACCTGGAAATACAGAGAGATGTCCGGTTTTGAGGATTTTTCTGAGCTTTACAACTTTGAGAACACACTTTTAACTATAAGCTGTTATTTAATGATATTTTTGGGATAAACTCTCGAATGGTTCCTTCCTCCTTACCCAGAGAGACGCCATGATATTGTTATCTTTGAAGAAGCACTTGAACTTGATCCGAGTGAGGCTTCAACTTGACTGACTTTGCTGGGCGAGTCATGTCAGCACTTTTATATATTCGAAAACTTTCCTTCTCATCCACGCTCTGAGATTTTGGTATCCCCACAAAAAATTACAGATTTCCCATTATTGTGCACTCAAGAGTGCAGGAGTATACTCACTCATCATCATCATGATCATCATATTATCATTATTATATATTTGCCAAAAAAATCGATGATATACAGAGCACACAGACGCTTATAAATGAGTTTACGCAAAATCTCACTTTCTTTATTTTCAGAAACTGAAGAGCCCCTTTTCAAATGACTCCATTACTTTGCATTTATGCAGAGCTACTTCAAATACGTCTTATTGGATGAGTTTAAGTTTATCGCGAAAACGAATCTCTGCCTTGAGAAACGAATTGATGTGTGTCTGTGTGCCATGAAATTTTTGAGAGTGATGATGATACGCACATATAAGCTCGTCTTAACTCGATTTGATGAGCGAGTGAGCAAATAAGTATCCTGAGGCAGGGATGAGCTGTTGTGTACTTGTATTGTAAATGTGCTCACATTTAAAACTGTTGTTAGTTTAAGAGAGTAACAGTCTCTCCATAATTTTGAGCCATGCAATTTGTGGTTTTCCTCTCTGTGTAATTTCCCCCTTGAAAACTGTTGTAGTTTCTAATCAGCCTAATTCATAGTCTTGTGTGTATGCTATATGCGCAACTAGTAAACTTATAGACATATATACAGACATTTTGACTAGGATCAGATAAACTTGAGGTGATATCACTGTGGCTATCGTTTGTGTGAAGTAACTGTGATGAAGCGAAAATGAGCTCTGCTTTTCTATATTTTTTTTCGAGAAAAAAAATGTTTAGCTGCATTTTGGTATATTGCATATGTGTACAAAGCTAACACAGGGGGAAGAGCATAATTTCTTTTGGGTTTAATTGATATTTTGTAGTCCACTTTCTGCCAATGGACATTTACGATATTTGGCCGCACTTACGAACAAATGTATATTTTTAACTGAAGAAAGACGCTTCTTTCTAATCCAATGAATTCCTTGTTCCAGTTTTCAACATCGTAGAAAATGTAGCACATATCACAAACTGAATACAACATCGACCATTTCAAGGACGAAGGAGCAATGCTCAAAAATGCATAATATTATCCTTACAGGTGAGAATGTATTTTTGCTAATCACATAATTACTTGTAATCTTTATATCAGCAATTCACAGTAAGTGCCTTGACCTATGAAAACATCGAAGATATGCATAATGTATTATTATTAGCCTCATCAATGCTGCTAGTTGAAAACAAATTTCTCTTATAAATCATTAGTGTATTCGTCAGTCTCGTGAAGCATTAAACTTGATCACTTTCATCAAGACATAGCTGACACTGGTATCTTTGGGTAATCAAAGGAAGCATAAAGTCTAAGTAGTGCATTTTTAATATTTTTATCCATTTGTTTGCCAGCAGTGCATTATATTTTGTAGACGTATTTGCTTGAACCACGACGCTCATCAAAGTTACATAAATTGCACTTAAAAAACTTAGAGAACACGGTACAAAAATATGGACACGTTTATACAAAAAATGATTAAATTACAAAATAATAAATGACTAAAGTTTATCAGCGTGAGAGAGACGTAGGAAGTTGAGAAGGGGGTGGAAATAACCTAAATAAAGCATTGAACGCGTTTTGACATGCATGCAACAAGGGTGGTTACTGGTACCTCGACGCCAATCTCGGCTGCGTCGATGAAGGAACGAGGAACCTTCCCCCGGAAGCTGGGCTGTACGCAGGCTGAGCCGCATAAGTTTGCTGAGGTGTGGCATACGCTGCGCTCTGATACTGGGGTTGGTGGTACTGAGGTTGATAAGCTTGAGCCCTCGTGGGCCCTGCAACCTTTTCAGCGGGTGCTTCAGTCGGCACTGGGAACTAAAGATGAGACGAGTTTGGGTCAGATTTGCATTAAGAAAAATGGAATATTTAATTGGAGAATATGCGTCGTGATTACTTTGATCTTGACATCGGTAGGCTCACGGGTCACCTTTGCTTGGAAGCCGTTCTTGGGGTCGGCGGTGTACGTCACAGTTCTCACGTAACCGTCAGGGTCCACCTTTGGGTAAATTGAGAAGCAAATGAGCACAAATCTCCTCATTACAATCTCCTTGTTGTCGATGTCATTTCTTTGAAACGACATCATTAGTCCCTAATTTGGTTGCGCTTAGGTATTCGCAGATTACGCGAGCAATCAGAGTTGACATACCACGCTGTAGCTGCCCTTAATTGTTTGGCCGTCTCTCTCCTCTTGTCTGTTCTGGTAATTGGTCAATTCATCATCCTTAATATCGAAGGAGAAGTTGTACTGAGGATTCGGCTGCGAACGAACAAAAGACACACAAATTCAGAAATAAATTAAATCTTTCTCCCTTGTCGAAAATTGTCTCCCCAAGACTTGCACGTTTTCTGCTTAGAGCGTGGACCACTCCAAAAAAAATTCACATCGGTCCTCCTCTCTCGTGAATATATATTTTCCTTGTCGAAGAAGGTGTGCTCATGCGAGCCAATATAATGTGCTTTGCATAGATATTTTACGTCCATTTATCACATTAAACCAGTGAGAAAAAATGGTCATACGCACGATTTCGAGCTGGCACACAAACGCACACATTATTACGTTACAACAGATTAAAGTAATGAAACTCTCAATTATACGAGAGAGAATAACAAAGAAAAAATGTGCGTACATTATAAGCGTCTTTTTTTGAAAGACTTGAGCAAACTCAGTGCAAACTTTGGTGAGAGAATTCGCAGAGGTCTACCGAGGCGAGCGTCATTGTCGTATTTCAAAAGGTGAACGTCTTGATAGATTCGTATCGAGAAAAAAAACCGCAATAGAAAAATGTCTTTGTAACTTGATGACCAAATAGTAGATATCGCGTATGCATACACCAGTGTATATCAGTCATTATAATATGTCCCGTATTATAAAACAGTCATGACATGACTCTAAGAATTGGGCACGCAGCCGCCGTGTGTGCCACACGACTTTTGTGTGACTCACAAAATACAATCACAACACATCTCTCGTCGAGTCTGATCGAGCAAATCGAAAGGGAAAAAAATAAGGGGATCAACACACACGAGAAACCTACTTTTGCCTCGAAATTACTTTGCGTATTGCATAATAGCTGAAAAAAATGCTACCCTTTGCTTCACTCGCACTTTTGTGTGTGTGCAACCCCTTTTGTTTTGAAGGGTTTTGCAATAAGGCTTGAATCTTTTTATGTGCAAAAAATGAGGGCTTACATCGGCTGGATACTCATCCTCCTCAGGATCGGCTTCGGCAAGTGGTTGCGCGACTGTCTTCACCTTGGCCACTTTGAGACGGGGAGCTGGTGCCTTTTGCACGTAATACACGGGCTGTTGTGCTTGATGAACTACGTTAGGTTGGTATTGAGGTGGTGGGGGTGCCGCTTGGGGAGGGGGTGCCCTGTACGTGGAAACTCCAGGGATGGCTTGGGTATATTGGATTGTGGCTGGAGCGTCGAAGCCTTGGACGGAGGCTGCTGCGTATGGGGATGGAGCAGCGAGGACTCGGCCTCGCTTCAAAACGACGGGAGACGCTGAAGGGGATGCAGACAAACTGGGGGCTGCGCGGTAGCTGAGGGGTTGAACTTGATGATGCTGGAATGTCATGAAATACTTTGTGAAGAGCATGATTTATGTTCAAATTTTAGGGAAATATGTCGTGAACTCGTGCATGTCAATTCATTTCGTCAATATTTTTTTTGTCCAGGCGAGAGTGAGTCGCGTGGTCAGTTTACCTCGTATCCAGAGTAATACTGTCTTGTCGGTCTGTAATATCCGGAGAGTCTGTGGTGCTGGTGGTACTGTCGGGGGTACGACGATGAGGACGAGGGTGGAGGTTGTGAGTGCGTCTGTGCAAGTGGGGAGAGGTAAGGTGAACGGGGTGGGGGTGCAGAGAGGGAGTGTGAGTAAGGGTACGAGTAGGACGGGGTAACACGAGAACCGGAAGCTCTCACCTTGACTGGAACCAGTCTGGGGGCTTGCGCACGCAAAGCGGCAGCAGCGTGTGAATATTGACCTGGACTGTAGGCCTGATACAGGCCTTCTTGCCCATTGACCAGGGACCCCAGTAACGTCATCGATATCAGGTACTGAAAAATTGTGCACAAGAAATTGTAGCTTCACCGTTTCTGATAGAAATGCATTCCAACTCTTTCAAAATATTCTCCAAACCTTTCTGAACCCCATCTTGACAAATATCCAATCACTATTTTGACCAGCGTTTCTAAAAAGTGACCACTTCACACACGTCACCAATCACACAATGACCACGAGACACAAAGCCTTGTAAAACTTGTACAAAAATTTCTCGCAACTCTGGACTGGACGATGTCACGCAAGATAAGATCGGAAGGCTCTGCACGTTGAGCAGAGAGCGTCAGGACGGAGAGTGAAATTGGTGGTGAGCTATGCCACTATATTTATGAGCAGCGTGGGAAAACGTAGCACACACGGATTTATGTAACACTGCGAACATAACGACGAGACACTTTGCTGCATACGAATTGTTAAAAAAAACCACCCTCAACACATTATCCGCTACACAAACAACTCGTAAGAGAGTGTGCGAAGTCACCGTAAGCCAATAATGCAACAAATATGTGCACATACATACTCACAGCGACATATACGAAGGTATACGAGGGTGTAATTAACCCTTTGAGCACTCTGAAAAGAACACACACCCTTCGCAAAAGAATGACTTCGAGCCTTCTCTCCTAGGGCAATGTCTCCACAAGAGAGTCTCGCTTCAATTTCAATTTCGACCAACGTTTATCATTATATCCCCACACGACGACGATGACCGTAGTTTACAAAAGGGTACTTTGCTATATATAACTCCTCCACCTGACATGCACAACCCTTGTAACGTTGCACATAAAAAATCACTTTTTACTTGTACTCCTCTGTTCACTGCACTTCCCTTTCATCCACCTTTTCCCTAACAATTTTTGCAGTTGCCTTTTTTACGTAATCACCATCATTCCCTCACGCTGATCACCGTCATCATGATGAGCCAGATTTCAATACCATTTTACATCACACTCAGTAATCTCTTTTTTGAAGCCTGCCATTGTTTTATGATCTGCTAATTATATCATCTCAAAAGATGGGATGAAGGAGAGCACAAAAATGTGAGGCAGTCGTGGTTCCATGCTGTGACACCAAAAGAATCCTACTATATCTGCACAGTGTGTACGAAAAGAATTTTTTTTGTGGAGTTGGCATAAATTTTTTTCGAATTGAAATATTATTTGGCTCGTCACAAAATCTGTGTCTGCGGGAGTTGTTCAATAAATTATCAGGCAATCAATACGCATAGTCAATTACGTGTCACCTCTGCCTCTCACATTGGTGTGAAGGATGAATGAATGAGCTTGTGCAATAATGCTCACTTCTGTTTTCCTATAGTTTTTTTAACATATAAAAGTGTCATCTCATCTTATCAAGTTATCACATACAAAAAATATATATATTCGTTTTCAAATTCCTTGTAGTGTGAGCGCACATTTTCAATTCAGAGTGAGAGGGAGTCGAGGGGATATTATTATGGATTCTGAGAGTTAACGAGAGTCCCGTGAATAGGGGTTCGTATTACAAAGGCTTCAATCTTGTTCCTTCCATTATCCCTGCAAATACACACTTCCTCAACCGCAAGACAATTTAGCCTGGTTTTCCGAAAGGAAATTATACAGCTACCATTCTCTCGTGGCGACTCGCGTCTTTTGTACTGTCATTAAATCTAGATCGTCGCTATTTAATCGCGGTTGACGAATTCTCAATCTGAAGCGCATGTGTATTGTGAGATGCATAAATCTTTTTGCATACGGAAGCCGACTGGTTTGGGATTCTTTGAAAAAAAAGGATGTGAAGTTTGTATATAATCACATAATCTGCCGGAATTAGATATGGACGCTTTTATAAAGTTCTTTTACATAATATCTAGATTAGGCTCTTTTAAATATCTCAGGCGTCTTTTTAACTGCTACCTCCATCGTTTTATGTCCTCCTTTTTCCGTTGTGGCTGATTAGACATGGCGACTACACGCGTAGCTCAGGTCGCCTCACACAGAATAGTGGAAAATAAAAGAGTAATTTTGTTGAGTTTTCAAAAAAAATCGTTATGCTCCACAATGCAAGGGGACACACACGAGTCTCATGATTTATCGACACAAATGAGTTAATGACGCTGGATGAGTGATATGTGCATAATCATCGTGTCTTAAGAACCGTTGTCGTATAAGAGAATATATATAAAAGAGTGAATTCGCACTTGTTTCTTATATTTTTGCGTAGCTACTCAAATCTTGAGATAATAGTAGTATCTTAATATGTGAAGGGCTGATACGTAAATGAAGTCCGGTTGACTCGAATTTGTAGGAAAAAATATCAGCACGCATGTCTTGTAACTTTAAAACTGAGTCTCGAGTATATTGCGTTTGAAATCGGCTCACTTTTACTTTCGTTTCTACCTTACCATCGTCGTTTTCATGAGAATGACTGTTGAGACGGTAGGCGCGACTTGTTTCTTGTCGCTTTTGCATTCATATTACGCGTATGATACGGTTCTCATCTAAACTCATATGAGACTCGAGTTGATGATAAAACTGATCAAGAAATGAACATCCTACGCACACGAGGGGTATGGCATGTTACGATGTTTGCACAAACAATGGCTGAACCTAATGATATCAGCTTATGTAATCAATTTAGTTTCTATAATTATAATTATAAGGTCACACATCTCAACAGTTGTGGTTGACTTCTTCTCAGTTTACTAGTTTATACGGAAATAATTTTTGTGTTTGAAATTGCATTAGAAATTGCTGCTAATCCCTGTACTTTTATGCACTTTTTTCTCAAGCATCGAGTAATTTCCTTAATTCACTGTCTTCTTCTGAAAACCGTGCTGAATACAATATTATTTGGTGAGGGTGACGGTAGTCGGGTGGAGTACTCAAGAATTCTAGAGAGCTTGCTCAATAATCATAATTTTCACTTTAAAACAACTTGATTTTTTTTTCTAGTCTCACCATTTGCACCCAAACTCTTAACACGTTTACACATTTCGCACGTGCACATCCACCTCTCAAGTGCAGAGCTCATGCTCATGTCAACAACTCATTTTTTCTCAAGAATTTCCTCAAAAAAGAGTACATCAAAATTTTATAGCGAGAACGTGTAAAAATGTTTGGGATTTTTTACAAACAAGAGAATAAAAATATTTGAAAAAGGTAGCACCTTTAATCCATCATCATTAAATGGCATGATCGTATCGTGTAAAGTGTCCTTTTTCATGTTGCTTCTCAAGTACCTCAAAAACAGCTCTCAACACTTGCAGTTAATTATTTATTGTAGGAAAACACATACCAGCTCAACTATGCAACACTTTTGATGTGGGTTCTTTTTTAGGGGACAATCTAATAATAAGAGCCTTAAACGCTTGAAATCTTTTCAAATTCACACATACTCTTTTCTAACTGTTTCGACGTTTATATAGTTATATATGGCTGATTACAGTCTAATATTTGTGTTCCCAATCTGCATTTGTCAGATTATTGGTTCAGAAAGGCGACAAAAGAATATACTAACAACGTTTTGTGTCAAACCGCTCACAATACAGAGAGCGGTTTGACAAATGAGTTTGAAAATCTAGAATACTTATTAGACAGCGGGTTACATCATCGACAGCATTCACCTTTCATATTTTTTTATCATAATTTGACAAAGATTATCTATCAGTGGGCTAGGGACGTGGGCAACCCGCCGTTTATTTGTGTTGCCAATAAAGTTTATATGAGCACTAAACAAAAATTCGCAATTGATAATGGTTTGTGTGTGAAGTCTAGGTATTGTTCGCGTATTGCTCAAATTACACAACAACTCGCGTTGGGATGCGCTTTGGGAAAATGTCGATGCCCTTTTATGCACTTCAAATTCGCTGCACCCATTGTGTGCCTTGCACAGGATTGCCTGTAGCGAAGGATTGGGAGCATTTGCAATGGCAGAGTTTTAACAAATTCAGAATGAGAAGTCTAGCATTTAAAAATTTGCATAGTCTTCTACTATACACTATGCTTTTCCTGTGTGTTGTCCATACCTAGACGTTATACTTATTACTGTCATCATTATGATTACAATTACAAAAGCGAAGAAATTAGAGTACACGTTTTGTCTTTGAGAAACAGGTTCACCACTCCGTCAAAAAAAAACTGTCGATCACATTGACTCACGTTTTCAGATGCACGCACACACATCGAAATAAAAATTAAAATGAAAAAGTCAGTCATGACTTGAGAGATTACTGCATTCCTTGCATAATTCCTGTGATCCGCACTTGTCGCCAAAAGGAGTTCGTCATGAATGATGCTCGTTGCTTCCACGCATCATTCAATTTTCATTTATGAGATTACACTATATTATGAAGCAAATTGCTTATTCTCTCTTGCACATTCTTTTCGTTTTTTGTGGTACGCACTCTTACCGACAACCCAGTAACCTTTAAAGTAGAAAATGAGAGAAAAAAGCGTCAAGAATGCGTTAGTATTTTGGTGTTACCAAATTAGCGATGTAATGAAGTTATTACATGCCTATAAGGAAATACGTCGTGCTTTTCTGAAGAAATCAAAAAAAGCCACTCTGTGAACGTCTTGCAATGTCAATTTCGAATGCTCTTAAGAGTAAACGAGCCCCAAATTTTGTAAAGTGCATCCAAATTATTTTACTCAACTTTTGTTCGCTATTTAGGCCGATTTTTTTAGATGTGGTTGTCTTTGTGAAGTGACGGCAAATTTTTGTGACATTTTTGTACGAAATGGTGTGGTGTGGTTGTGGTGAGAGAGCCGTCTTCTCGGATGGGCTTGAGTAACAAGGGTGACCAATGTTGCTCTGCATGAAAATGCCGGCTAATCAGGAAGCTGTGATTATGACGAACTGCGACTCGCCACTTGAGGGATTACTCACATGGTGAAACACTCCACATCTCTATACTTGGGAATTTCCCCTTTCAGTTCAGCCTCAATATCACACATCCCTTTACGCTGGACGTTTCCCTGGAATATATAGCTCGTAGTTGTACGGTTGTACACAGCATGAATTTGTGCAGCTTTTGTACGGTAATCGGATGCTGCGTAACTTAATTTCTGTTCACATGCAGACGATGACGTAATGTGTATGCTTCACAAGAATTGTCACGCACTTGTCCGATGTCACATTTATTACAGCACATAAATCCTTAAGTCTTCGTGTACGAGCGTCTCCTTTTTTTTCTTCGGATGATCGAGTGGCAGGGACGCATTTGCATTTTACATAATGTGCTCTCATCAAAAATTGTCTCTACTTTACATAATCTCTGCATAATAATCGTGAGACTCGTTGTGCAGTCTGATGCACAGAGTGGCGAGCAACGGGAAAATCAATTAGTCAAGTGTGTGCACACTAAAAAAGTGCGTGATCCTTATAATATAAGAGTAATGATACAGTTTGCTTCAATTACACTGATTGCCACTTTATGAGTAGTTTGATTACGTTGCACACGGTGCACCTCACAACATGGCACGCAACTGCATTTTCCTCTGTGTCGTTTGAGCATGAATGCGTAATTAAAGAGTGCAATCATCCTTTCCTTCACAATAACATTTTTGTTCGTGTGAGCACAAAAGTTACATAAAATTCAGCGTAGCGGAAGTTTTTCGAATTGAAACTGAACTTGGCTCGAAGTAACAAACTAGTACTCTTTTCCTCGAGTTGTTCATTAGGTAATTGTTCATTAGCACTGACAAACTTGTATTGCCAATTTATGACGCATTGTGGAAACTTCATATTTTTAGAAATTACGCGAGTTGCACTTCCTCACGCTTTCTTCAATTTATCATTGACAAGCGACGTTGTCAATATCTTAATACATAATCCTAACAACAGTGGCACCGGATATTGAATCATTTTGCAAATTATAATCACAGTAATCACACGTCCCCTAATTACCGTGAGGGAATATGTCGTCAACCATTATACTCGTGGCGACAGAGGGTGAAGGCTTTGTGACAGCGGCAGGGTTGATCCGTACACAAATGACAAAGGACATTAATTTTCATTTTTCCTCGCGATTATCATTTCTTTCCCTTGTTTCAGTTAACAATTGGCAATTTGATAATAAACTATGTGTGCAAAGGTTCACTTGTTGATTTGAGGAACATTTGACAAGCGACGTTGTCAATATCTTAATACATAATGCTAACAACAGTGGCACCGGATATTGAATCATTTTGCAAATTATAATCACAGTAATCACACATCCCCTAATTACCGTGAGGGAATATGTCGTCAACCATTATGCTCGTGGCGACAGAGGGTGAAGGCTTTGTGACAGCGGCAGGGTTGATCCCAACACAAATGACAAAGGACTTTAATTTTCCTTTTTTCCTCGCGATTATCATTTCTTTCCCTTGTTTCAGTTAACAATTGGCAATTTGATAATAAACTATGTGTGCAAAGGTTCACTTGTTGATTTGAGGAACACAAAGACTTTCTGATGGAGGTACTCGCGGTAATCCCACTGCTTAATTCTTGATTAAGCCCAATCGACATCTAAATTGTTGTAATGACAATGAGCTTTCTACGGTGGCTGCAGGGGTCGTGTGGTCTTGGTCATCGGTCATTTAGGAAATCGGGTGGTGTCGATGAACAACCGGAAATTGATAATGATACTTGGCTTGACTTGATTGAACATGACAGTTGTGTGAAAATCAGGGGAGCAACAAAGTGACTCAATTTGTTACGGAGTCATGTAATCGAAAGGAGCAACAAGTGATCCTCATATCGTTCTGACAGTGGGAATATCTGGGGAGTCAAGTGCACAAAGGGTTGTTCGAAGAGGGGTTACTTTGAATACATTGCTCACTTCCTGCCACCACCGGTTGAGCGTCAACATTCATTCTTTAGGTATTTATAGCAGTAAAAATGAGACGTGTCTTATATGAATGGGCATTCTTTCACAGCGCTACTCTCTAGGAACTTTATGATGTGTGCAAAAAAAATTGACACTAAAAGGAGAAGAAGAATACCTCAACAAATCTAGTTTTGGGATTGGCCACAACAAAGCAAGCAACAATAAAAACTGTTAATATGCAAAAATATGCGCACTTTTCTGTTTGTCAGAAAGAATAAGCACATTGTCCACATCCAATCTTGTTGTTGCATAGAAAATTCGAAATACTCGTATCTCTCCGTATCTCCACTGGTTCTTTGATGATGACGATTGACGACACGTCATACACACAATTAAATTCGCTACTTAAAAAAAGATGTTCATAAACATTATGATCATCATCGCACACAAGTTCAAGTTTTTTTCTGCATTCTCTATCTCAGTGATAAAAGGCGGACCACCCTCGACTCACTTTTTCAAGAGTGTTGCCCATTTACAAGAGGAAAGGGTCACTGATTTATTCATCTCTCCTCACCACTTCTTGATAAGCATAACGCACCTGTGTGTGTCCGTCTGGTTGTTATTTCTTCGCCTGAGAAAATGGATTTCTGGTACGACGAGCAAAGAGCAGAGAGAACACACCTGAAAAAAAATCCATTTTGAAGACCCGAGGATATCTCACCTTTCCCTTCAAATCACCCTCTCGCCTTGTCGTGGACTTGCACTTACACTTGCATACATTTCCATCAATTAACCATTTTCATTGAGACAAGACACAAACTCTCTTTTCTTGGCAATTGCATTGAAACCAGAAAAGATACATTTTTTAAGCCTTGAGCCACGAATTGTTGCACACGTATGCGTATTTAAAACTCGCATGTTTAATCATACTGAATGTGACCTCAAGCGATGAGAATGAAAGCATACAATTTTTCAAGACTTTGAATGTACTTATATCTACAATAGGGCTCACATATGTAATTACTTTATTTTTGGGAGGAAAGCATGAGACAGTCCTCGCCCAAGAAATCTCTGCTCCAATAAAACCAATCCAGGTTAATGGCAGCGTGTCTCGCCGTAAAACATGATTATTATTATTACGGTTTACGGCTAAATATTACCACGTTGAAAGCAGGACAAAAATCCACACGAGAAAAATGCGTAATAATACCCATTCCGTCATAAGTATCCAACTTTTCTCTCTGTCGATGGGTGACGATTACGCATGTAAATTGTATTCTCCAGCGCTGGAAAAACTTGTGCGGTTCGTGTTGTGCATGCTAATTGCGCTAAAAAAACCGGCATCGTTCGACAAGCATATTTTTAAAAACCGTTTTTTCTGTGAAATGCCAAAAGGAACCGACATTCCAAAATATTCCAGCGATTTACCATACGCACAATAATATCGTGTAATGCCGAGGTCATCTCGAAAAGACGTCTTGCCATGAGGAATGATAATATTTCCTTTGAATGTATTCAAATGATGTTTGTCTTTCGCCTTGCTCACTCTCGATTTTTGTCAGAGTATATTTGGTTTGTGTGAGTATTATGTAAATATATGTGAAACGAGTTTACTTTTCCCATTTTTTTACTTCTCACTTCGTCTCTCAACAATGAACTCGGAGCATCATCTATATTTGGCTAAAGGTTAGAAAAACACAAATATTCTCTTTGCTCGCTCTCTCATCACAATAGCCTAAAAAGTTCCCGATTAAAAAAATAGAAGAAGATATAAGGTACATATAGCTCTGGTCTAATAGAGAACTGTAGATTGTACGCACATGATGTATTTATTATGACGGTCAAGTGTCTCATCCAGAAGTTTTTCGGCTGCCCTTTTTTGGAAGTGGTCAAGGGTTAATTGATGGGAGTCTCGAGTGGATCAGATCTTCCATCCATGAGACGAGAGTGAAATATTTATGTTTGATCCACATCCACAACTTTTCCACCAATACAAGGAGCGTGAAGAGCAAATACTCTCTCGCATTCCCTCTAGATTTTTCACCTGCCTTTTTAAACCACTATTGTGCGAGTATAAATAATGTTCCTGTCCTTCTCGAGTCAGAATGAGAGTATTTAACTTTTACTCTTCCCCCTTCTTTTTTTTGCTACCACACACTGTCGTATCCAGTTTGCATTCCTAACTTGTCAAAGACAGTGTTTATTAAAGGAATTCAAAGACAAACAAAAAAAAATCAATCGGGCTGAGATTTAAATTGAAAGGATCGTGTGTCACACGGCTCTTTGAAGGAGAACATGTCATTGTCACTTGCACATGTCAGTTTTTCATGTTCTCTAAAAAGTTGACACCTTATACTCTCACCGTCGCATTTTTACGTAAAAAATCTAGAGTAATGTGGGGCAGAGGAGGACACGAAAAGCAAAATGAAGTTTAACACAACCCGACATTCTCGAGATAATGAGCCCCACCTGAGGTTGGGTCAAAGTGTCACTGCAACAATAATATTTGTATTATGCATCATTTTCAACGAATTCTTTAAACCGTTAAAAGCTCTGTAATTCATGGATTTTTCCGGTGATATTTTGCACTTGTTTGCAAAATGCATGGGAGTGAGGGAGGAAATGTGATCCTACAACGTAGTTCTGCATGCATTCCATTTCATATTCCCTAAGCAAACACTGATTTTTTTAGTGTTTTTTCGTCTTTCTGGTGGCTGACAGGTTGGCAATAAGAGACCGTAACATATGCGTATTATCGCTTTTGTTGTCAGCAAGAGAGGACAAGGGCGAGCCCGATAGCACTTTGAAAAAAATGAAACAAGTGAGCAGAACACATCAAACGGTTGTAATGGTGTGTGTAGCATTTCGAGCAAAAGACTTTGAGAAACGGTGGAGGCTCATCTTCCCTCAATGCTGTATCGGCATACTCTACAGAGTGGATGTTGTACTCACGTCGAGATGATGATGATGAGTCTCTGCCATAAAATCAAGCCCGTTTTTGGCTTTGCCCAAACTTGAAATTGCATTGCGCTGCACTCGGCTCAAACAGAGGGATGGTGAGCACACACAAACACACAATTGTAAAGCTACAAGAAGGCTGTGTAGCTCACGTACGTCGAAACGTGTGAGGATGATGATGAGAGAGTAATATTCTCCAGATATGAGGAACGGCTAGGACCACTCTCGCCGAGCAGTCAGTATTTAGACTTAGGACAGACATGGAGAGGGACCACTTTGTTCCGTCGTCTTCTCTCGCCCCTCAAACTCTTTGGACCACCGAGAAGCCAACTCTGGACTTTGCATAGGCTTCGAAAAATTTTTATCTGAAGGGGGATTAAACAGGGGGATTCTCAGAGTATTTATTTAGTGTTTGCTACTTTACTCCAGTGAGAAAAAAAGTGAATTGAAAAAAAAAAAGTTGCTGGAATACATATTTCGGTAGCTCTCTTCGTTCTCCAGTGCAGAATAATAAACATTTGGGAGGATGATTGAGAAGTGTGCCTTACGCGTCATGATGTGAACAAAGATTTTCACTTATGAAAAAAAAAGTGAAGAGATTTCGGCATTTTGGGTGGCATCCCAGTGAGAGAAACGCATTCCATGCGGAGAAACCAGTGAAATTCCCACAAATGTGATATAAATTATTCCATGGCCTTGTCCACTAATTTGGTGTGCCTTCGTAATGGGAGAACTCACATGAAGGAACGTACACGGAGCCTCATCACGATAAGCAATTAAAATCCAATTAGCTCGCAACAAAATAAATTCCACCTGAGCCGCTTTCACTTTGGCGAAGGAGACTCTGGTGTGTGCACAATGTGACATTTTAACGATTCCGTCGTCATCATCATCGTTAATACCAAGGAGTTGTACCACGAGTGTGATTTTTTTAGATGTGATCATAACACAAGTGTGAGTGAGTGTGTGTTTGTGTGTGTGAGTGGAAAATGTGGATTTTTTATTATTCTATTTAAATGATCAAGAGACAATGCTGAAAAGAAGGCTACATTTATTAGGCGAAGTGTGAAGGTGGTCTTTGTCTTTAGCAATAACCTTGCCTTCTTTAACAAAAAATATATATTAATAATTTTCTCAATTCTGAAGTTCAACTGAAGAAATGGTCGTCTCGCATAATGACAATAATTATTATTCAGCAAAAAATATATTCTCACAAAAAAATAATGCCAATGCAAAGGATCATCGTAGTTTGTATTTGAGGAAGTTTTTTTTATACAATTTTATGGCTATTTTGAAAGAAATACGTAATAAGCCGTAAATAGGGAGTAATGAATTTGTCACTGATAAAGAAAACCTTTTATCGAGAAAGCTAGTGAAAATGGTATGAAGCCAAGTTCAAAACGATATATTTTGATGTCCCAACTCCTTACAATCTCATTTTTTTACAAGCTATTAACGCGACGGTGAGTATAGTAAGTGAAAATTTTCTACTCACATTAAACGAGTGGATAAGAGAGAAAAAAATTAAATTTGCAGACACAAGAAATCCGTGTACGTTGATACGACGGACAATCAGGATCGTCAAACGTCCTTGTGGGAAAGACTTACCGATGTTTCCCATCCGATAACAAATGTTGCCGCAATAACTTTGTAGAGGAAGACTCGAGTGTATCCCATAAGGAAGTTACCACAAGTTTTATGAATGAGTGTGAAAAAAATGGATGCACCTCGGCTTCCTCTGAGGAAACGGTGAAGAGGGAAATAAAATGAATTAAATTATTACAACAATTATTGTTATTTTTGTGAAAAAATGAAAACAAGCAATGCAATGTGGAAATGCATTTAGCGTTCTTAGCGAGATAAGTGCGAACAATGTAGAAGCGCTGTCAAGTGATTGCACCGTACTAACAACAATGTTTTACACGTTTGACTGATTAAAGTTCTCATGCTCCTGTCAACTTGAGCTGAGGCGAGATACGGATCGCTGACACACTCTCAACGATGCAGCACCCCCAACTTTTTCTCGAGGGACATAGAAATGTGTATTAAAATGACACTTGACAATAGGGCCCTCATCGTGTCAGGAGAAGACGACACCGCGACCACTGACTCGATGACCGGGTCAGCAACACTGACCCTGTCATTCCCATCAGCACACTTTCAATGCTGTTGTGAAAGGGATGCGACTATGATAAGTGACATTGCCTCGAGGGGCGGCGATGAGGTGACGATGGGAAGAGTGACAAATGCAAAAAGGACTTCCAAGGTGGGCTTAGTGAGATGTTTCAATTTTCTCAGCAAAACTCGCTCAACTACTTCATACTGGAGGGTGCTCCTCCTCGTCATACTCACTCAATCTTGCCTCCTCCTCCCAATCGCTGGGATGGGCTTAGGTGTGGGTGGGAGTGATGTCAACTCGCTGACCTCCAGCAACCACCACACGAGCCACCAACATCATCATTTGAGGTCGACGGGAGATGATCAGACTTTGTCTTCTGACGACCACTCGGACGACTTGGACAATACTCAGTACGGGAATCACGTTCGCGAGCCGATTCCTCAGCTCCGTGATGGTGGCGACAATCATCACCAGCGCTCGAACTCCATACGGAGTCACTCTGAGGACCAGAGGCTTATTCATCAGCTGTATGGACCGCAAGCGTTGCACAATAGTCAATTGCTCAACTTCACACAAATGCTCCAAGAGTTGGAACAAGGATGCTCGCACTACTGTGCTGACCAGATTCAGGTAAAATTGCGTCCAAAAAAAATACTAGCGAAACACATAATGACAATAATGGGATATTATACATAGTGAGACAGCGATTGAGCGAGATGAATGTGGTCCACCGGAAGTTGATGATCATTCATGGCATCTCTCTTTTTTAACTCCACACACAAAGTCATCATGATCTTCGCTCAGAGTGGGAATGGGGATGGATGGTTTTACAGCAGGATAAATACAGGGATGTTTTTTTTTGGTTGGAGCACTTTTTTTATTTGTTTGTCATTCAGTCATTGTCTCCCAACACAAAAACTCATCACAACTTCTCCATACAACGTAAAATAACACTCTCGGCTATATGTAACCTTTACAGCCCCTGGTCGACCGTTACTAAAAATGCAATGAAAAAAACGCGCAATATCATTCACTCTGTGTCTGTATTTTAGAGGAGGCGAAATGTCTCTTCATACAACATGGATGTGGTAGCGTTTATATAAAATGATATCGTGATCATCCTCCTGATAATGATGACTACGGATTGGGACATGAATATAAAAAATGCTCATGCATCCCTATATCTCTGAGGTCACTCATGCATGCACTCTCAGTTTTCCTTCTAATTGTCGTGTTATTTTTCCCTCACACACAGAACAGAGATTGTCTTCCTATTCTGAGGTCTGAACTTAATTCCCGTCATCAACCCCTCTGTTTTCTGATTTTGAATAAAAAGAGGGGAAACCTCTGTTTAAAAAAGCACGACACGTTGTCACTTTTGTTATAGGAATTGGTAAAATATGGGGTTCAGTGCTCAACTTGTTGCATTCAATTTTTTTTACCAGTGATACAAATTTATGGAGGCACCTGTTGCACACCTTTCATGTAGTTCGTAGTTTTTCCAAAATCTCCGTGATGTGGTCTTCTCATACAAAAATTCCACATTTTTCACACAATTACACACAAACTCTAGTCAAAATGAGTCAGCAGCAATGGGAATGAATTGTCAAAGAGTCACAAAAGCTGTAGGAATGACACTCAAAAAAGTATATCATCATCAGTCGACTCATTCATTCATGATTTGGAGAAAACCCATGTTTTATTCTGTATTTTTGGAAACAATGCTCCATGTCTGTGAGACTTGATTTTGAATACGTTTCAGCATAAAAGGGGAACAATACAGCAAGATTGCTTGATGTCTAGCCTTGCTTTTGTGTCCTCTTGCTTGGCTGACTTGTCAAATTACTTCCGTCGTGAATGTCAAATTTCAGCCCAATTTTTCCCCTCCATGTATAAAAAATCGTCAGCACTCCTTTTGCGTCTACCGCAACAATAGCAGAGGGATTCCTCTCCGTAAAACTCTCCAGGATTTTTGTGTTCTATGGCTGAGAAAGAGAGCTCCGTTTAGAGCATAATTGCTATTTTCGGTTTGAGTGAGCAAAGTAATTGTAGAAAATTAGGGGATCCCTTGCTCCTCACTTTGTATTACGACCAAATTTTGGCTTTCGAAATCAAAACTCATGTCACAACGATGATAGCATATATAACGTGATAAGAAGTGACATGGATTCCACTTTGCGTAACACTCAAAAATATCCAAAAGAAGGACGATGACGCAAGCCTTCTTCTTCAGGGAGTAGAAGAAGCCGTATAAATCAGCTATACTCAAGCAAGACTGTATGTCAATCCACACTTGCACCGATATTAACTTATTTATAGCGTTTACTAGCAAGTGGATGATTTACGACAAGTATTTTTATACAAAAAAAATGTAATCACAAACCGAGTATGTGGCACATCCGACGCTTTTTCTTCCCAAAAGTCACGAGCACGCATTTCCACTTCTTCAAAGACGTTCACATTGAGGCTCGTAGTGATTTATTGCATCACACACATTTTCTTAATCATAAGCATGTACAACTCTCGAGCTGATTTACATAAATATAATATACACCTACATAATATCGCGTATTAAAAATGCGTAATCTTCAAAAAGCTTCACGCGCTGTAGTAATCATGATGCATCCACCTTCCAAACCGATACGTCGTTAGAGAGAGATTCTTGACCTGTATTGATCTTTGAGGATTTTTTATGCATTACGAAAAGGGATGTATTTAGATGTTTGTGAGCACACAAGCCGAAGACTTGCCATCACCGCAGGAGGTCACTCCTATGATTTGAAAATTTGACTGACAATCATAAGGACATTCATATTACCATGCGTCGTCCCCTCCTTTCCGAATGTATTTTGTACACACAAAATTTGAATGTGTTTGTTGATTTCTCACAAAGACGATTACAATCTTGCCCGTCTCTCCCCACACTTAATCCATTTTCCTTTTGTTCTTTTTTTGTCTTCAGAGGAATCGGTTGGATGTGAATGTTACGTGCGATATGTGTAAAAAAAGAAATGATTGTCGAGAATCTTCATCGGTGTGTCTTTAAGCCGACACAGAGGAACGAAAAGGGTATAAAATATGCACAAGACTTTATGCAGCGAAAGTGGTTGTGTGGTGAGCATTTCAGGTCAACTACGTATATTGTCTGTAAAAAAATGTGAAGGATTGGTTTGGCATGATTGAATGGATGAGTGAGTGTATGTGATTCAAAGAGAGCTCATTCTTTCCAGTGTCCAGTCATCGTCGTGTCCCTTGCTCGATGTAAAACTGAACACAATAGAAACCGACATCGCCCATTTCCATATGTGTTCTCCATTATTGTCGGAGAGAGGAACAAGTGAGACCATTCATTTTTTTGCGTGAGCTCTGATGGACATACAAGCTTTAAAAATACGAGTATTTTTAGTAAGCTCCATGTTGTTTTTTGAAGAGTGACCATCACAAACAATCGACAGTAAATGCACCTTTAAGGTAAAGGAGCATATACGAAGTTGCATGATTTGGAAAAAAAAAGCAGAGAAATGAGTTCGTGGTGGTTATTTGAATGGAATGCGTGTGTGCTTTCCATACAATCACAGGTGGTGTACATCCTCAAATTGAGCATGAAATCTTTCTACACTTTCCGAGGAATGCTAGAGAGGGGATCATGATTACTCGTTGAGGAAGGATAACAGTGGTGATATTGAAGTGTGGAATGCAAATGGGCCAGCATAATGAACATTCTGAGTATTTCAAGTCGCACACTTGAGTTTGGGTACCTTTTTAGCATTTTTTTTTCAAACTCCCACCTGGAAGGAATGCGAATGTGAAGACGCTTAAGTGAACGCTGTGTTTGAACAGGAAAAATCCTTGTTTTGTTGTCTTTTTGAATCATCAAGAGTGATCTTAAGACGACGCTCTTGTACAAGTGACAGCTGCGCTTAAACTTACATTTAGAATACGGGACGTACATAATACAACGAGACAATACGAGAAATATGCAAGACGTGGAGGTGGCGAGGTTTTGGACGTACGTCAATAATAGTTACGTCGATATACAAGTAATCCATCAGTCTTGGTGATCAATACCGGATGAATGACTTTGCAATCGATATTTATGACTGAAAGAAAATGCGTTTTGGGACGATGATGAGGAGCTGAATGAATCACAGGATTTTCATAAGATTTTCATAGTTGCTTCTACTTATTGTAACATATTATTTACGGATTAAAGACGGAAAAATGGATCAGAGTTGTACTTCCGCCGTGATGTCATACAATGGAGAGAGGATTAGTTGGCTCAAAATTTGTCAAAAATTTTTGGCTGAGCTTCTCACAAAGACGGTTTACGAAATTAAGGTGTGAGCTTCACATGAAGTGCACACCACACAGTGCATAATAATAAGAGGATTTGAGAAAGAAAAACTTAAGATTATTCTGCGAGATTAGATCCTTCCTTGTTCCAGCTCCGTTTTTTGAGTGTCACTACGAAACAGTTCACCGGTAATCCTGTTTCTTTCTCATTGACCACCGACAGAGGGATGTTTCAAATCCCCAGGTTGGGTGGGGTGAGACACTGACACACACAGCAGCTGCATTTCTTCATTCAAGGGAACGTCAAGGCCCACAGCAGGATGATAATTTTGTTCATTTCCTGAGACAGAAAAAGCTACAAACTACGAGAGCCCACACCCTCTTTTCCATCGCTGGAGTCATGAAAAATATATTAGAGAGACATTTCCCGGGAATAATTTTTCATGAAGTGATACAACTCTTTTTTAATATTGGCCACTTCAAGGTGTGTTCCTGCATCCTGCATCGGAATTTTGTCAACTTGACAAAAAATACGAGAATTTACGATGCTCACGTTATGAAATCACTTTTCGCTGATCATTGACAGATTACAGGCTGGTACACAATGAAAGGCAATCAGGACTCGACAGGAAGTTTGACTTTGCCCACATGATCATCATGAAGAAGAGAGGATATGTTTCGTAAAGATAGACGTAAATAAAAAAAGACGTAATTTTTACGAGGTTTTCTCTCCTCCATGCACAATATGGCTAAATGAAGACACACAGAGGTAAAAAGGGGAGAAACGGCAACTTCGTGTGTAAATATATATAGCCCTCATGTTTAATACATTGAGACAGGAACCACACTTCCGATCAACTCGGAGAGAGAGAACAAAAAGAATTCTCCACGTTGACTCGCATTTACTAGTGTGTGGAAATCAAAGGAAATCTCGCGAGAAGAAGGGTTCCCTTCTGTTTGTGAGGCTAATGTAAATGTTAAAAAAGGGTTCGTTTTCAGGCACAATGGTGGTGTCGTGTGTGGGAGTGTCAGAGATGAGAAACAGGATGCCACTATTTGAGCACCACACTGTTGCTCCTTTTTTTCTCTCCCTCACGCACACACAAAGACGCGAAGGGTTGTTGGGGTTGGGGTAGTAAAAAGGAGCTTGAATTCATTCATGAAAAAATGGATGAGTCAACTATAAAATGGAAATGATGGATAGGAATTTTCCGTCGGTCGAATTAAAAAGTAAGCAACTCCTATCGGGAAANTCAACTATAAAATGGAAATGATGGATAGGAATTTTCCGTCGGTCGAATTAAAAAGTAAGCAACTCCTATCGGGAAAGCCCTCCCTACAGTGTGCTTACGCTAAAATGAATATTTACGGTGGATCTGTGCGGCACTGATTATGCCTCTTTGAAACTGCACAGGAATGCGGTAAGGCACACACACAGGAAGTGTAACAGATTGGAAACGTGCGTCATTTGTAGAACATGTGTGCAGTATGCCGTTCTTATTGTCTTCGACCATTCTCGTTGATGTTTAAGTCTCTCGAAGAAAACAAGGGACGTTTTCAGGCATAAGTTTTGTCCGGTCAGATTTCCAGGGTTTTGTAGGTCAGAGACAGATGTGTGCGCCTCTTGCACTGGAGTTGTGCAGTTGTTCACTGTTCGCTTATATCTACTTCAAAGGCACGGGCACTTAAAAATGTAAGCAAATGTTTGAGGAAGCACACTCCATACACAAGTTCTTGTTATTTTTAGTGATTGGAGCGAAAAGACTTTCGTGTTAGGTACGCACACTGAAGTTAATAATATCCAGGTGCACCCATTTAAGCAGAAATAGAGATTTTGCTACAAATGTTACACACACAATAGTCTACATGTTTTACATGGATTGTGGAGAGATGAATGTGTGACAGGGAAATTTAATCCTGACAGATGAAACGGTAACTGAAGACCTCCCAATGTCTGAATTCATCCACGAAATTCGATCCGAAACTATTTTGACTGTTGAATAGTGTTGGTTTGCCTCAGCAGTTGCAGTATTGCTAAAAATTCATCATTTTAACAATTGAAAATGGCTAGAAGCATTTATATAGCTGTGCCACACAAAAGCTTCTTTTTCCCCAAAAAAATTACAAAAATACAGAGAATTAGAAAACTCAGTTGAACTGTGGGAAATGAGCGTGATTCCAGGAGAAGTCCTAAAAACTTCTTTCTGTCATAACCTGTATAAATATTCATTAAGCTAAATGAACCGCACCTTTTCCCACTTTTTCCATTTACATCCAGTATAATAGATTTTGCTGGAGAACATTGAGGCAAGACCAACAACGCATCCTTCAGAGCGTACTCAAGCGATGCCAGAAGAAAACAAAAAATCATCATTCATACTCTTGAAATTGTTATGAGTGAGTAAATAGCAGAAAATATCTGAGACGCATTACCATACATTACATCAGACCCAAAAGCTATACTCAAAACGTTAAAAATGTGGGATTGCATGAAACATGCGATGTGGAAGTACGGTGAAGTCGAAGTGAAGAGGAACA
>JAHZMW010001259.1:0-12177 GCA_027743745.1 Alloscopus bannaensis | reverse complement strand
TGAGGTTGAAATTAAAAGTTCACTTTTAACTTTGATTATTGGCATTTAGTATAAAAACCCCTGTCTTCAATATCCAGCTTATCAGTCACAACAAGAATTACAGGCTGTGGTGTTGTGGTGTGGTCCCTTAAAATTACAAAAAATCATACCAGAAATTTATTCTAATATTTCTGAGAAAGTTTGAAAAATTGTCAAAATGCGTTTGCGACATTGTCGATTTCTCTTTGCTGTGATTATTTGTAGCATATTTTCTTTGGCATTGGGATCGTATGAATCCTACGGATCGGTTCATGGTAAGTTTCCACTTAAACGTTTCTAACAAGTACGCTGTCTTTGTTTCGCTATGCAAAAAAGCAGTCTCCGAATTCTGCATATAGAAAGACAGCTTTTCCTTCTGTGCTCGTTTTACCTTGAATTTTTTAAAGATGATGATGATTATGCACCATCTTATGCCGCTCCACCCATAGTTCAGCCTCATCACGGTCCAGGACACGGACACTCGGCAGGATCCTACTACCATTACCATGTGCCGTTAGTGGGACAACAACAGCAACATTATCCACCTCACTACCACCAGAACAATGAACACCAGTACCTGTGGCCGTTGTTGCTGTTACTGGCTCTTCCCCTCCTGTTTCTTCCGTTACTTCCGTTGCTTCTTCTCCCCTTAGGAATTTCTCTGTTGGCTTTGTTGGCTCCAGGAGGTAAAAATTCTATGTTTGTAATGTTTTATGCATAAGATATGGGAATGAAAGTCTTATTTTCATCAATTTTGTATGCTTTGTTTGATTTGATTGCAGGAATGATGATGATGATGATGATGATGATGATGGGTGGCGAAATGATGATGAGGAGGGACACAGTTANATCAATTTTGTATGCTTTGTTTGATTTGATTGCAGGAATGATGATGATGATGATGATGATGATGATGGGTGGCGAAATGATGATGAGGAGGGACACAGTTACCGGAAGGGCCTTTGGTGACATGAGAACCTTTGGAGAAGTGGTTTTCATGGACGTGACATCTTTGATGGCGAAGTATGCCAGGTAAATTTGTGATAACTATACCATGCCATGCATTTTCATGCTAATTTTAAAATTGGGGTAAAATAAGAAATTATATTTATTATTGCAGATCCCTTGATTTAGACCAATGCCCTCAACGCGTCGCCTGTGAAGTGGGTGCAGCCTTCAATCCCTCCAACAATGCAACGGATACGAGTACAGCGAAAGCCTTCACAAACTACCTGATGGACCAATACATTCCAAAGGGGAAAGTGAAGAAAACGATCAGACAGTTTGAAAAAGCTTTCTGGAACGGGTATGGCTCCGGTAGTTGCTCCGTTTTCCATTGTCAGCCAGCCTTCAAGATTTACCAACAAGCTCCTCATGAAGATCCCATAAAAGTGGCAGGCCTGCCTATAGGTACGGAATCGCCGTGGAAAGCTCATGTGAATGAAAGTTTACCAGTACAAAGCTCCGCAGTGAATTACGTGTACCCCAGCACAAAAGCGAATATCAATCCAGACTACAGCAATAACAGCCTCCAACCGACGGCGACAGAAAGCTCTACTGTTCCCAAGCTGAAAATCAAGCGCTCTCATATTGGCAGATATGGCGGTTTAAGCCGACCCAAAGCTCAGGATAATGAGATTCCGTATACTAATGACAAGTATTTCAGGATGTTCGGCACTCCAACGATAAAATCGTAGTGTTGTGATAAGTGTGGTAAGGCAATTGCCTCCATTTTGCAAGCTACAGATTTTTGTGACATGTAGCATCATCATATTATATTGACAAACTACTTGACTTAGACTTACCGACATGCATTTCCCTGAAATGCTTTAATTTTCGTGTTCATCGGAAACCTCTCTACAAAATGTGTTCTTATTTCCGACAACCTTTTTTCTGTACAGAATTTACCTCCACTCCGCTCTACAAAGAGATATCCTGAATACATTACAAAACGCCCTGGTATTTTACTTACGCTTCGTCTATGACTGACGACAGGACTGAATGACTGACTGACTGAACTACACACGAGTTTATTCTTCTTTCCCACTTGCAGTCTCTCTGTCTTCTTAAATGTGCCTTTGTTCTTCCTTCAATGATCCTTTGTCCTTGTTTCTCTGAACTGAAACATCCATTCATCTGAATATATTTTCAATATTTTTTTTTACAACTTGCACATTATTCTGTATCTTTCCGACATGTATTTCCTTTAGAACCTAAACCTGAAGTGAAGAAACTTTTATCTATACTTTCGACAGGACGACAGACATTATATGACACTTAATTTATTTTTATTATGACCGTTTCTGCCCAATTTTTTTTATTTCTTATTATTAATATTTGTGCAACTACATAAAGTGTTGGAATTAAAGAGACCTTGAAATTTCAATGTCTAATAATGTGAGGATTTTGTCGTAAGTATAATATGGTTCAATCTTGCATAAAATTTACATAAACTGCCAGTACAAATCCCTATTTACCTAGCTGTTCATCACCTATGAATTGTTTCGAACATGAATCAAAAGGCTGGTTAAAACTGAACATTTTTTATGGCACGTTGGTATTCTATCTTTAAACAAAGGCTCAAAGGCCTTATGACTTCTCATCTTTATTTTCACTAATATACATATAAAATGACGCATGAAGGCTGACGGCAATAAATACTACTAAATCTGTAAAATGAGAAGGCATTTCCTGTCGTATGCAATAAAAATGGTAACAATTCATCCATACTTCTCATCTTCATTTTCACTAATATACATATAAAATGACGCATGAAGGCTGACGGCAATAAATACTACTAAATCTGTAAAATGAGAAGGCATTTCCTGTCGTATGCAATAAAAATCAATCCATCCAGGGTTCAAGGTGCAATGTTCAACTGCCTCGTCTCAAAAAAATCCACAAAAACGCGGAACATTCTTTCTTTGTGTGAATTAACAAGTGAGTCGCTTACTTCGTGTAGGGTATATTTACATTATGTATTGGCATATATATTTTTAATTCTTCAGGATGCTTCAGTGTTCAGTGAGCAAAAGAGGTATTCAACTTTATTACCCTGACATAGCTGCCTAATCGAGGTGGCTAACACCCGGCATTCACTTGTCTGTTTGACAAATGCATCAAACGCGTTTTAGAAGATTGCTTTCCGGGTGCATGCAGACAGTTTTGAAAGAAACCTAAAACTAACCCGCATTACCACAGCTTTCATCGGATTTTGCAACAAAATTCGCAATAGAATGAACATACTCAACATCACTGCTTCGCCAGCAATGGAGTAACGTATGCTTAAAATCAAAGTATTTTTAGTAAGTGTGTCTCCGGATATATGTATCCTGCAGCAGTTGCAAATAAAATGAAGTTTGAAAATACAAATCTACGCTTTATGTACTATGTAATGTATATAAAACGAAAAGCAAGAATCTCATGTAATTTTGTGTGCAAGCTTCAGTTTTAGCGTGCATTTTGCTCTTGTTAGAAAAACCTACTTTGCATACACCAGTTGTTTAGCCTGGGCTATTTGGATAGAACACAAGTCATTGTAACGCTCACTAATTCTTCTGCTGAATCGGCTTCGTTTACATTTGCAAGCAGCAGAGCAAACACAATTTAATGGATGTAGGCCCGTCTCTCTGTGTAAATCGCCGGCAATATGTTATTGTTCTAAATCTCGTTTCATCTCGCCACGCTACTTCCTTTTTCCATCCAGCAGAGGCTCACATTTTATGAAACTGCCGGCTCGTATCAAATTATCTTTGTTATAGATACTTTTTACTTGTGATGCTCACCTATTCCGACATCCTTCATTTCATATGAGTGATGACATCGGTTTTTACGCTTATGTTAACTCAATAGCACTATGTTGTGCTCAATAATGTAGAACACGTTTGAAATAGACTTCCATTTCGTTGTTTGAAAACGACAGATAAAACAGTGCAGCCTGTAAATGTAACTGTAATTTCCCTTATGCTACATCCATTAGTACTAGACACTCTCGCCACAGAAGCTTTTGCCTTCTCCCTCAATTTTTGGTTGCTATTTTTCATGCCAAAAATACTAGATAAAACAGTGCAGCATGTAAATGTAACTGTAATTTCCCTTATGCTACATCCATTAGTACTAGACACTCTCGCCACAGAAGCTTTTGCCTTCTCCCTCAATTTTTGGTTGCTATTTTTCATGCCAAAAATACCTACTTTCCTTTTGCCAAGTTAATGGGAAGATTGTGCTAATTCAATAACATGGTATATAGAGTCTACGAAAATGCGTACTGAAAAGACAGAAAGCTTGAAAGCGCAACCAGTTTTGTTCCCAATAATGCTTGAAACGTGAGTGAGGCAGTGATCACTATATACATACACAAACTCATACAATTCCTTAAGGTAGCAAAATACGGAGCACGAAATGAGTAAAAACTACAATCACATTTCATTTCATCTCATGAAAAAGTATCCTTATTTTCTTAACACGCTTCGTAGTATTCACGCTATCTAGGTATGAGCAGTCCCGTTCTCATTCTCATCATCGCAATATTATGAACATTTCATCAACACTTTGAAATCTTTGGATTTTTTTCACTTGCATGTTTCGATTCGCATTTTGCAGGAAACATCGAAGCAAACCACAAGATGCAGTGAAGAACCTCACTACTATCTCAACCAAAGTATAATTATAGGCCCGTTCTGCCGTTGTTGTTGTTTGTCCGTATTTCGTGACAGCAGCATGACAAAAAGTTGGCTGCATCTTTCTATCTAGTCAATAAATTGTGCATTTGATCTCGCTTCATATAGCTCTGAGATATATTATATATCGCTTGACAAATCTTGAGAATAATAAAATCAAAATGCGTTGCGAGCAGTGCATATTTCAGGAATTATCATCGTCGTCATCTCGGTTATTGGCCCAGAAGGAAGGGGATCTTCAAAGTTGCCAAGTGTGTAGTTGTGCGAATGGGAAGAGTAAGGAAAGCAGTGGCACTGCTGTCAGCAACAGTTTAGCTCAGCCAACGCAGACAAAGCATGTTTTAATTAGTGATCCAGTCCAGCAGTTGATCATGGATAGCTTCCCTGTGAAAATTGAGTGGTCAGCGGTTCTAGGTCGTTATCTCGTAGCGACCAGGGATATACAGCAGGAAGAGCTGATACTCCAGGTTCAGCCAATTTGCGCTGGGCCCACTCCCAGCTACTCAGAAAAGGACTGGATTTGCCTGAGTTGCTTTCGGGTGACAAAGAAAGCGACTATGTGTACGATGCTCAGATTGCCAATGGCCGTTTTGCTGTAAAACCTGTGAGGAAGTAAGTTGTATGAATATTGCACGGTGGCAGTCGCATAAGTAAAGTAATGTTGTATCTATAAGCGTGTATGATGATGTATGTTTTGTGTGTAGGATGACATTCATAAAGAGTTGGAGTGCTTGGTTCTAGCCAAAGCGAAAGTGCTTCCAGAGGACAATTACTCTGATCACATTACGCTGTATGCAATTACTCCGATGTCTCCTCACGAAACACAAGGATCCAGAAGGCTGGCAGCAACTCCTGTCCATGGAGTCGCACGTGGAGGGAAGAAAGCACTCAAGTTGTGATGTATGGGAGCGGTGGAGAGTGGAGGAAATCAAATTCATTAGGCAAACGCTAGGTCTGACAGAGTTTGATGAGGAGGAAATCAATTTTGTGTCGGGAGTGCTCTCCATGAACGCTTTTGGAAGTAATGACATCCACGGGCCGCGGCACAGGTATAGCCGATATATATGACTGTGGCGATATAACAAATATTTTATTACGTTTAGTATATCCAAATACTATAAATAGGTAGGTGTGTTCCAGATTGATTCAAGTTGTAACGAATTTTGTCCAGTTCCATATGTAGACTGACTTTTTATGCTTTCACAGGCATGGCTCGTATTTGTACTATCTTGGCGCAATGGCTGCTCACGACTGCTCTCCCAACACAGACTACGAAGTCGATGAAAATCAAGACTTTAGCTTAAAGGCCATAGTTGACATTCCTAAAGGAAGCCAAATCACTCTCAGCTACGCTCTCCCATTTCAGGGGACAATGTTACGGAGGGACTACCTGAAAGACTACTTTTTCGCCTGTTGCTGCAAGAGATGTTCTGACGGCACGGAATTCGGCTCTTATTTTTCTGCATTGAAATGCTCCTCTTGTAAGAGTGGATGCCTCCTGCCGGACCATCCTTTGGTGGATGAAAGCTCATGGAAATGCTCAGAATCGACGTGTGCTGGAGAGAAGAGTGGTTTGGAGGTGACCACAATTGTTAAAGATTACGAAGCGTTGAGAGAAACCAAAGAGTATGCTTCTGACACCAAGGACTACCTCCAGAATGTGGAAAACTTGGAGAGGCTACTGGATGAAGGTCGCCCTTTGTTTCATAGGAATCACTTTTGCTTGATGGGGATCGAGTTTGAGCTCATCCAAAAGATTCAGTATTACATAGAAATTAAGAAGATTCCCATGAAATGGAATGATCGATTGCTCACACTAACGAGAAAGCATATTGAAGTGGGTCAAATGATCTGGGCTGGCTGGAACGACAGGTATGGTCGCCTACTATACATGCTTCAGGCTGGACTGCTCAATTCCATTTCCCCAAGATATCTTGAAGAATCTTCCAAAACTCGACCGAATACGAGGGCGGATGTCTCATCAAGTAAAATTTTAAAAGACGCATTAAAAGTGAGGAATCTAGCGAAGCGGATCCTACTCACAAAGCCGATGGGAAGCTACGAGCACGATTTGGGAGTGAAGTTGGCGAGAGTTATGAAGATGGATGCTACAGAGGCGGAACTCATTGCCCGAATACAGAAACTGTAGTATACAATGAGGATCTCTGATTGTTAAAAATTCAACCGGGTATAAAACTCAATGAAAGTGTGACTCGGCACAAAAACAAAGACACGCTTCTTTTCAACATTTCAATCGACGGGACACGTATTGATAAAAGCTCAATCATTTATATAGCTATAGAGTGTAATATAAAAGTAATTATTTGTAGGAAATGGGTTCTTTGATAGAATTAACTTGTTGTGTTCGCAATCTGTCTAGTCAAATATACTCAGAGTTTGCTCAACTGTCTTGGGATTGTATCACACGAAAGCGTACATATCATTTGCATAATTTCTCCTGAAATAATGAAGCGTGTTCTAAAGTTTCTCTGAAACACAACGGCACTACTATTTTATCTTTCATCGTGTCGTGCCCCATGAAATCGACGGACAGTTGTCATAAAGATGATGCCTTGCCATTGTTTAAATGAGAACACTTTTACATATAAAATTCATTGTCAAACACGGTACCGGCAGAGGTATACGAAGGGCAGGAATTCCGGCTCAACCAACCGAGGATGATGAGGATCTGTCAAGAATGATTAACAAACATGGCAAAAAATGTTGATCAACACGACCATTTGATTGTTAGTAGTCATCCTGCTCCATTAATCGAACGCTGTAAGATTCGCGATGATCAGATTGAAATCGTGCAAGTCTCAAGTTCAAAGAAAGGAACAGACGGAGATGAGAATTCTCAAGGAAGCGTCTTAGAATGCCCCTGCGTTCCGCATTTGGAAGACAAAAAGTATTACGGCAAACAACTAGTAAGACTTTCTGGTTAAACTTTTTATATTTAGTAGTAAATATGGAACCTTTCATATTTGCTCATAAATGCAATCGTTTTTAGTCTTGGAATGATGTCATTGTGCTGGATAACAGTAAATTTACTCGAATATGGAGCACTGCCTTACTTGTGAGACTATATAAGATGAATATATGTATTACAATTTGCATACGAAAATGTCTATAGTAAGAACTGGTTCCGGTATATACCTAGACCAACATCAAACCACAGGGACATTTTATTTCCTTTTTAGCTGAATTCACTTGTCCTCTCTTTGTTCGCTTCTGGTGTCTTGTTTCTTTTGGTGGACAATTTTGCTGGACACATTTTGAACAGAAGAGGCTTGCTCTTTGACTTTTTCGCTAACGCATTGCCTATGTGTGAACGCTAGTTTGGGAATTTTTGAAGCTACACTGATTATAACATGTTTTCAATGCCGAGTGAAACCATCTCAGAAAGTTCAAGTTTGCGTAAGTTTCTTAAATCTTTTGTATTTCAGTGTATCACATACAGTCGTAGTATTCACTTATATGTATTTTGATATATAAATGCATGAATGCATGTGCGCAAATGTAGCATCATTTTTCAATATTAAAACTGGTATCGTATGTCCACCTATAACAGATAATTTATATCTCGTGTGCCGTAACCCTCACCAGTTTAAGCTTGTGGATTTACACTCTCGGAGTTATCATTAAGTTCAGTGATGCAATTGAGCAGTTCATGCTTGACGAGCTGGGAAGCATGGGAGGTAGCTCCATCCATTGGGCCAACTCGCAGCAATTTGTAATTTGAAAAGTATCAAATTATTTTAATACTAAAGATATGTAGTGTGCAAAGTTTTCGCAGTACATAATATGCGGGGCTTTCTACATTAAATTCTCATTCACAGTATGGATGTTGTGGCATTACTTCGTTCCGAAATTGGGATTGGAACGCCAGCTCTCCAGTGAATATTAGAACATCTCTGTACCCACCGAGTTGTTGTGACAAGTCGATCTCTGTCTATAGTTGTCAAAATTTGGGATTGGAACGCCAGCTCTCCAGTGAATATGAGAACATCTCTGTACCCACCGAGTTGTTGTGACAAGTCGATCTCTGTCTATAGTTGTCAAAATTCTCCCACAGTAGCGGAGGTGTTCACTCGTGGCTGCTTAAAGCATGAGGAGAACACTGTTATGGGCGTTGCTTATTCCGCTTTCCTATTGATGTCTCTCCAGTTGCACCTTCAGGTAAAATTGATTTCGATGATGCTCATGGATTTCTTTGTTTTATTCTAGCAATGTATGCAATGTTCCAGCAAGCTTATCTCTCTTTTCCCAGTTTTTTGCAATGTTAGCCGTTTTGAAAATATACGCAAGGCAAAGGTTCGTGTTCGAGCATGCCGACTGCTGCAGGCTTCAATGTACCCCGTCTAACGAAGAAATCCAAGGATATGATTGTTGCTTCCATCAGCCCGACATTGACAAGGATAATAATATTTTAAATGCTAACGTTCCAGAGCATCCGTTAAAATCAAGAAATAGCTCGGCAGGTGTTTTCTTGAAACGGGTTATGACGGTATAGCATAGTAATGCAAAAATAAAGTTTAACCTTTATAAAAGTAACGTTTCAGTTTAATCGAAAATGAATAGCGTAAAGTTCGGTAATTACAACACTCTGAATTTTTCATCTCATCTTCATTTTTATTGTCCATTATGTAAAACTCCCTTTTATGACTAATGTGAGCACACGATGTGACAGACAAGTATAGCGAAACATGGCATTTTGAAAGTGCACCTTGTATTATACATTCTGGCAATTCGTCAAATTTTGCATGGATAGTGATGTCGGTTTTTAAATTCGGAACGACCTACATGCATGCGTTTGCTGAGATGCGGTGGTGTCCTTCGAAAAAAAATGTCAGGAGAGAGCGAATAACCCGAATAGTCGTGGCTGATGCTATGTGTTTCGCACTGTTTATTCTTGGCTTCCACACAATTTTCTGTGAAATGAGGTTGAAGACTTTGGATTGCATGCTAAAATATTAAATTGCACCGACTGACTAGCCTTTTTCCACTAGTGAATTCTGCAGCCAATGTACATACTTGCATGTGGCATACATGCTGCATTTATTGTGTCAAGATTCTTTCACTCTTGCGAAATTTGAGATGTAGAATGTGACATTTGCAACGAAAAACTTGTAAAATGCATATTTGCTTACAAGTCTTGTGGTATTGGTTTTTCCAGTATCTTGTAAATGTGTATTCTGCAAATTATTTCTGAGACGAGTAATTTATAACGTACAATTTCTCAATTCACACGAAGTCACAATGTTCAGCGACGAAAGTGACAATCAAATATTTTTCCTAAAGAAGGAGCATGATACTTGGCAATCTGTTCCTTGTACAAATTCAGACGATGCATCCCAGGCAAATTTTACAATGTAAGACTTAATAAATATATGTAGCAAAAATCAATTGAAAACTTTCACTCAATCAAAGCACATTTTTTGATTATAGTGAAAAATGTGGAACACCAACGAGAAGGTGGAAGGTTCAGACAAACATTTCATTTGAATATATCATCGAAAAGTATGATGGTTTATTTTCATCGTCAACCCCAGCCCTTTTAATAACGCCAGAAGTATTCAGCGCTACCGAGTCATCATCTCTTCCCAGATCCAATACTCCACGAAGAATTATTTTTGTTGACGACTCCGTGTTTAAAATCTACGCAGATCAAATCCTAGGCTACTTCGAGCGATTACATGTTCAAGTAATAATACATCCGATTACAACAACCGAAGAAACCAAGACTGTTGAGATCAATCAAAGCACATTTTTTGATTATAGTGAAAAATGTGGAACACCAACGAGAAGGTGGAAAGTTCGGACAAACATTTCATTTGAATATATCATCGAAAAGTATGATAGTTTATTTTCATCGTCAACCCCAGCCCTTTTAATAACGCCAGAGGTATTCAGCACTACCGAGTCATCATCTCTTCCCAGATCCAGTACTCCACGAAGAATTATTTTTGTTGACGACTCTGTGTTTAAAATCTACGCAGATCAAATCCTAGGCTACTTCGAGCGATTACATGTTCAAGTAATAATACATCCGATTACAACAACCGAAGAAACCAAGACTGTTGAGACACTTTTGAAAGTTTTACATTTAATCGAGGCATTCAAACCAGAACGACGAAACTTGAAGGTTGTACCTTATGACCCTAAAATTTTATAAATGTACAATTATACGCTCTTTAAAATTCGATGATTCTACATAATTTCCAGATGGCATTAGTGAAACACCTAGGGCTATTTGAAATCGTAGAGGCCCATGGCCCTGCGCTGATAAGCAGCAACTTTCAAAGTAATCCAGCAGTTGGGAATGAAATTATAGTGAAATCCGTAGACACTATGCTGGAAGAATTGGTGCCGAACGTTTGGGAAGACGATTTGAATAGATTAGTAGACTATGGCCATATTATCAGCCCCCGTTTGGAAATGGTATTTGTTGAATTGACCATTCTACGCAATAAATGTTATGCATGTTCAACTGCTTGATGTTTGATGATCAGATATCTGTAATAAATGTTTGCTCAGGAAGTTCTTCCATCTCTATTTCATGGGGAAGCAGTTGGGATTGACATGGCCTTTATGTGTTACGTGAGTAAGGAATTGGGGTATCTCGAGGAGGTTGAAGTGATGCGTGTGATAAATTGTATGAAAAGTGTGGAGCTTCCTGTGTTTCATGAGAAGTGCACTCCAGTTTTACTTCAGAAAGCTTATGATTCAAGACTGAAACACGGAAATGGATCCTTAAGACTCCCACTTCAAGTGGGTATTGGACAAGCACGTAAGAATGTTTCTGCAGGCTCAGATTAACACCGAAGTAGACATGCACTTCATTACTTTAATGAAATGTTCCTTATTATTTCCTTATTATTACGTATAAATTAGGGATCGTCAATGATGTGCCGTTCACGCTGTGGAATACTGCATTTGAGAAATGGAGGCTAGCTTCAAGCGTGAGAGGGACCTGAGCCTCAAAAGGTTAATTTTAAGAAAAATTACATTACAAAATTCCAATTGTTGTGTCTTGAATAAACCTACATATACTATATGAAATACAATTAAAGTACGAGTATTAGTATTATTATTCGTTGCATGCTGTATTGTCTCGCTGAGGGCACAGTCACTAGCAGTCACAGTGTGGTGAAACATGGACCAAGTTTGCCACATACTACTTTTATCTGCTTTTCTTGCTGAGGATATATAACCAACCACAATTTGATGCAAAAAACCGACGGTTTTAACTCGAATCAGAATTAAAAATTGCTGAATATTGACTGTTTTCGAGTGGCTAAATTTCAAGGTATGTATGCACTTTTCGATGGAAAAACCTTTGGGACATAAATCTTCTATAATATAAGGTGATGTTATTTCAAAATTATTCATCGTCTCTTTTCGCGCGTCTCATGCTGCCCCGTCTCTGATATTACTGCATATAATGATAGGTTGGACTGAACAATTTGGGGTTTCAGAC